>CAUYTI010092000.1:0-78629 GCA_963575145.1 Galago senegalensis | reverse complement strand
AAATATCTCAACAATGGAATATAAAAATTATCCAATGAACTCAATACTACTATGAAATCATTAAATAATCAACAACACAATCATATGAATGTAAAATAATAAAAATATAACTTAAAGAAGGAGAGAAGAGGAAGAAGAGGGGAAGGGGGGATACTGGGTGGGGGCAGGTCACTTGGGGGAGCCTAACCTAATGTGCATAATGTGAGGATACATTTCAAAACTATTAAGAATAGAGCATAAATGTCTTACCACCACAAATAAGTAAGCGACGTGATGGTTATGTTAATCAGTTAGATGTAAGCATTCCAGATTGTGTATCAAATCACCACATTGTACCCCATAAATGCATTAATGTACACAGTTATAATTTAATAGATGAATAAAAAGAAATGTAATTGTTATGGACCCATCACACATGGGATAGATAATGACAAAATAATGTAGCACTACCCAAAACAATTTCAAGATGCAAGTCTTCTTTGTCTATGCAGGTAAAATCAATTAAAAATTAAACTCCAAAAAAATGACCTTTAATTGCTTAAGATAGTTTTATAAAGTCAATGAAAAGTTGTTTTTTTTTTTTTTCTATACAAAGAGTCAAGACTCCTTTGGTTGCTGGTTTAGGTTCAAAATGAGCAAGTAACCAAGGTTCAATTAACTAGAACAGTAAGAGCAAGTTACTAATCTAGAACAGGGTTTCATTCACAATCACAAATGTTCAGCCTCTCTGGCCATTTGATGTCTTTGCTAGCCCATGTGTGTTAGCTTTATTATCATTTTATAGTTGAGACTTTGCTCATTATTAGCTTCTGGGTTATAACCTTTCATACTGTGACAAAGATGAAACTGAGCTCCTCTCTGTAAATTATAATTTGAAAATACCAAGTGAATAAATACTGAGACATATGTCTATTCCCTAGATTAATCACTATGTTAAGGGCATGCATTCATTAGCCAAATAATTGAGTTTATGGAGATAAAACCAAGTAGCTTCCATTTGGGCCACAAATAAGGTTGGGAAAGGCAGAAAAATTGTTTCTTTAAAGAAGAGAAAGATGCATCAGTGGCAAATCTTGGGGAAATTTCTGTAACTTGGGAAATAATCCAAATTTATGTGTAATATAGGATTAAGATTCATAGAAAGAAATCCACAAATAACTTTATGCTAAAAAGAAATTTAGATTGCTCATTTTTTTCTAAAAATATATATAATGTATTCCCCAAATCTCAGCTTCTTCCTGATTATGGAAGTGTTTTGAAGCAAACATAGAGTACCCCAAAATTTCTATTTTTCTTTCATGATTTGGATGCTAATCACATAGCTCTGGAAATGGACAAGATTCAGCATTTCTGAGTTTCCCTGGACTACAGAGAATAAACAAATGATTTTATTTATTTATTTATTTATTATTATTTATTTATTTTTTTTTGAGATGGAGCCTCAAGCTATCCCCCTGGGTGGAGTGCCATGGCATCACACTCACAGCAACCTCCAACTCCTGGGCTCAAGCAAGTCTCCTGCCTCAGCCTCCCAAGTAGCTGGGACTACAGGCCCCTACCACAACCCCTGGCCATTTTTTGGTTGCAGCCATCATTGTTGTTTGGCGGCCCGGGCTGGGGATTCGAACCTGCCACCTTAGGTGTATGTGGTTGGCACCTTAGCCGCTTGAGCCACAGGCGCCAAGCCGAAACAAATGATTTTAAACAGACACATGAGCAGACTGCAGAGATAATGGGTTTAAACCCCAATATACTAGTTTCTCCCTGGAAGGAGTTTTTACCCAAATTTTCAAATACCTAAGGGATAGGCTTCTGGCTAGTCTACGTCTGAGAGCCAATGGGATAGACACAGAGATCTCTAAAAACCTCAAGGAGAGTACAGACAATGCCCATGCTTTCTTTCATTGTTCCCTCTAGTAATTAATCCAATTATATAGGTTCTCCTGGAAGGAGTTTGTTCACACAACAGGTGCTCCAATATTTCATCTCCCACCTGAGGCCTGGCTTTAAAATCACCTAGCTTTGATAGTTCACAGTGCTCAGCATTCCCAAGTCTCATTAGACCACAGACAAAAAGCATTTTTCATTTTTAAATGAGTACACTTCCACCAATTATCCCCCAGACTTAAGAGTGTTACCTATAGGAAAGTTTAGTCATGTGCACAGATCTTTCCTCTGGATTAGTACAGAGAAAGTGGGGGATAAACTTCAGATATATGTAGAATTTTTCACCCAACATTAGAAGAATACACATTCTTATAAACTAACACTGAACATTCTCCAGAATACATTACATGTGAGATCACAAAACAAGTGCTAAAATACTTAAGAAAATTGAAATCATATTAAATATTTCTTCTGACCACAAGGCAATACAATTAGAAATTAATAATTGCAAGAAAATCACAAAACACACACACACATAAATACCTGGAAACTAAATAATACTCTTGAACAACTAGTGGGTCAAAAAGGATATCAAAGAGAACTTAAAAAATATCTTGAGATAAAAAAAAAACCATGTCAAAACTTATGGGATGCCACAAAAGCATTAATAAGAGGGAAATTCATAATGTCAAATTCTACATTTAAAAAAGGGATAAAAGATCTTTAATTTGAACATGTAGTTCATCAACTATTTAAATTCAAGAAGGGAGGAGGGGGGAGAAGTGAAGGGGGAGTGGGTTTCGTAAATTGTCACCTCATGGGTACAAGGTATGGGGTATATGGCACACTTCTTGGGTGAAGGGCTCAGCTACAACTTGGATTTTACCTAACAAGCACAAACAATGTAACCTAATAGTATGTACCCTTATATTAATCAGAACTAATAAAAAAGAGAAAGATCTTAAATAACCAACCTAACATTACACCTCAAGATACTGCTGGATGAAGAACAAACTAAACGTAAAATTAACAGAAGAAAGAAAATAATAGAAATCAGAAAATAAGTTGATCAGAACAAAGTAGAAAAACTATAGGAAAAAATTTTTAAAACTAAAGCAAGTTTTTTTTAAACATAGACAATATACACAAATCCTTAGCTAGAGTAAGTAAAATGAAAGAAGACTCACATAAAATAAAATCAGAAATGAAAGTGAAGACATTACAATGGGTGCCTAAGAGAGAAAAAGAATTATAAAAGACTATTATGAACAATCACATGCCAGCAGATTGGATAATTTAGAGTATATGAATAAATTCACATAAACATGCACCTTAACCACAAGTGAATCATGAAGAAATAAAAATCCCAAATAAACTACAATATAGAGATTTAGGTAGTAATCACAAGCCTTTCACACAAGAAAACCCCAAGACCAAATGAAAACTTCCAAATATTTACTAAACACACTGATACACAACTTTCAGATGGATATCAAACCCTGGGTTATCTGAACTCAAACAGAGCCTCTCCAGGACACATTGTAATGAACCTGTCCAAAATCAAGATGAAAGAAAAAGTTCTGCGAGCAACCAGGAGTAAGGGAAAACCTACATACAGAAGCGGACACATTAGGATGACAGCATAATTCTCAAGTGAACCCTTCCAAGCCAGAATAGCATGGTCATCCAACTCCAACATTCTTAAACAAAAAGATTTTCAGCCCATGATTCTGTATACTGCTAAACTAAGCTTCAAAATTGATGGAGAAATCAAATCTTTTGCCGATATGTAAGGACTAATGAAATTAGTCACAAGAAAACAAGATCTACAGGAAATACTTAGACCTATTCTCAACACTGACCACCAAAATAGACCACCAGAAAAGTAAAAATCCAGAAGCTAAAGGTCAAAACTTAGCTTACACAATGGCACAAAGGATAAAACACAGTGGATTTTCACAAAATAAGATGAATAGAACTCCACCACACTTATCAATTCCCTAAATAAATATCTATGAACAGAACTCACCACTGAAGAGGCATAGACCAGCTTATTGGAAAAAAAAGCACTCTGTCTCTAGGAAACACACCTAGCCTTGAAGGACAAATCAAGACTCAGGGTAAGGGATGGAAAATAGCATTTCAAGCAAATGGGAATCAGAAGAAGAAAGGAGTTAGTTGACCTGTGGCTCAAACATCTAAGGCGCCAGCCACATACACCTAAGGTGGGGGGTTTGAATCTAGTCTGGGTCTGCCAAACAACAACGATGGCTGCAACCAAAAAGATAGCTGGGCATTGTGGCGGGCACCTGTGGTCCCAGCTACTTCGGAGGCTGAAGCAGGAGACTCGCTTGAGCCCAGGAGTTGGAGGTTGCTGTGAGCTGTGATGTCATAGCATTCTATCCAGGGGGACAGCTTGAGGCTCTGTCTCAAAAAAAAAAAAAAAGTAAAGAAAAAAAAGAGGGCTTGCAATCTTATTTTCAGACAGTAGCAGATTTAAAGCAACTAACATTAAGAAAGACAAAGATGGACACTTTATACTGTTCAAAGGAACAATACAACAAGAAGACACTTCAATTTTAAATATTTATGCACCCCACTTAAATGCTCCAAGATTTATGAAACAGACCTTGAGTGGGCTGAGCAATATTCTATACCAAAACACCATGATAGTCAGAGACTTTAACATGTTTTCAATGGAACAGGACAAATCCTCTAAACAGAAAGTAAACAAATATAAAAAGAATTAAATTTGACCATAGATCAAATGGGTTTAATAGGCATATACAGAACACACCATCTCAAAGCTAAGGAATATACATTTTTCTCATCTCCCCAAGGTATGTATTCCAAAATAGTCCAAAATGGACCACATCCTAGGATACAAATAAAATGTCAGCAAAATTAAAAGAATAGAAATGATACCTTGTATCTTCTCAGAAAACAAAGCAATAAACATGGAGTTCAACTCCAACAAAAATGTTCATCCCAACACAATGACTTGGAAATTAAACAACCTTATGCTGAATCATAGTTGGGTTCAGAAAGAGATAAAAGACAAAATCATTAAATTCCTCAAACATAATGACAATGAAGATACAAGTTACCAAAACCTGTGGGATACAGCAAAAGCAGTCTCAACAGGAAAATTTAGACTCCTATATTCAAGAAACAGAAAGAGAGCTCATCAACAAACTCATGACCCATCTTATGGAATTGGAAAAAGAAGAACAATCTAAGCCTAAACCCAGCAGAAGAAGAGAAATAGCCAAAATTAAATCAGAGATGAATGAAATTGAAAACAAAAGAATCATTCAGAAAATTAATGTAACAAGGAGTTAGTTTTTTGAAAAAATGAATAAATCTTTGGGTAGACCAACTAGAAATAGAAAAGTAAAATCTGTAATTATCTCAATCAAAAATGATAAAGTGGAAATAACAAAAGATGCCGCAGAGATTCAAGAGATCATCTCTGAGTACTACAAGAAACTCTATGCCTACAAATTTGACAATGTGGAAGAAATGGATCAATACCTGGAATCACACCTTCTCCCTAGGTTTGATCAAGAAGAAATAGATCTCTTGAACAGACTGGTTTCAAGAACTCAGATCAAATAAACAATAATAATAATAATAATAATAATAATAATAATAAAAGCCCAGTTCCAGATGGCTTCATAGTAGAATTATATCAAACCTTCAAAAAAGAGCTTATACTCATAGTACAGAAATTATTCCAAAAACTAAGGAAGAAAGAACTTCCCCAACACTGTCTATTAAGCAAAGAGCACTCTGATACCCAAACCAGGAAAAGACTCAACTAAAAAGAAGAATTTCAGACCAATCTCACTAATGAATACAGATGCAAACATTCTCAATTAAATCCTAGCCAATAGATTACAACTATACATTTTAAAAATCTTTCATCATGAGAAAGGAGTTTTCATCCCAGGAATGCAAGGCTGTTTTAACAGTCATAAACGTAATTCACCATATCAACAGAAGCAAAAACAAAGACCACATGATCTTCTGAATAGATGAAGAAAAAACATTTGATAACATCCAGCATCCTTTTCTGATAAGAACACTAAATAATTTAGATATAGGTAGCACAGTTCTTAATCTAACTGATGCCATCTAGTACAAACCCACAGCTAGTATTATACTGAATAGACTAAAACTGCAGGCTTTGCCAGCACTACTGATAGAGAACTCTATCAACACTACTATTTAACATAGTGATCAAAGTGCTCTATCAGCACAACTGTTCTATCAGCACTACTATTTAACATAGTGCTGGAAGTTCTAGCCAATACAATCAGGGAAGATAACTAAATTAGGACATCCAAATGGGGGCAGAGGAGGTCAAACTCTTGATTTTTGCTGACAATATGATCTTATACTTAGAGAACCCCAAAAAACTCAACTACAAGACTCCTGGAAGTGATCAAAAATACAGCAGTGTCTCAGGATATAAAATTGATGTCCACAAATCTGTGGCCTTTGTATATGCCAATAACAGCCAAGATGAGAAGCTAATAAAGGATACAATTCCCTTCAGGGTAGCTTCAAAAACACAAACAAACAAAGAAATATATATGCATATATCTAGCAAAAGTTGTGAATGACCTCCACAAGAAAAATTATGAAACCCTAAGAAAAGAAATAGCAGAGGATATTAACAAATTGAAGAATCTACTGTGCTCATGGCTGGGAAGAATCAACATTGTGAAAATGTGTATACTATTAAAAGCAATCTACAGATTCAATACAATCTCCATTAAAATACTATCATCATACTTTCAAGATTTGGAAAAAATAATTCTTCACTTTGTATGAAACCAGGAGAAACCCTGTGTAGCCAAGACTTTTTTTAGTAATAAAAACAAAGCTGGGGGGATATCAGCCTACCAGGCTTTCGGCTTACTACAAGGCCATAGTGATCAAAACAGCATGCCATTGGCACAACAATAGAGACATTGGCATTTGGAACTGAATAGGAAACTATGAGATGAAACTAACCTCTTACAGCCACCTAATCTTTGACAAACCAAACAAAAACATATACTGGGGAAAAGAATCCCTATTCAATAAATGGTGCTGGGAGAACTAGATAAACACTTGTAAAAGACTGAAACTGGACCTGCACTTCCCATGACTTACAAAAATTGATTCAATATGGATAAAAAATTTAAATCGAAGGCTTGAGACAATACTGTGCTCATGGCTGGGAAGAATCAACACTTTGAAAATGTTTATACAATTAAAAGCAATCTACAGATTCAATACAATTACCATTAAAATACTATCATCATATTTTCAAAATTTGGAAAAAATAATTCCCCAACTCAAAGTGTGGGGAAAAAATCTTGAAGATATTGGCCTGGGGGAAGATTTTATGATAAAGACTTCCATGGCAATTGCAACAACAATAAATATAAACAAATAGGACTCAATTAAACTGAAAATCCTCTGTACAGCTAAGGAGATAAGCAAAGCAAATAGATAACCTTCAGAATGGGAAAAGGTATTTGCACATTAGGAATCTGACAAAAACTTGATAACTAGGATCTACAGAGAACTCAAATTAATCAACAAAAAGAGCCAACAGTCCCTTATATCAATGGGCAAGTGATATGAATAGAACCTTCTCTAGAAAAGACAGATGAATGGCTAAGAAACATGAAAAAATGGTCATCTTCCCTAATTACCAGAGAAATGGGAATCAAAATCTCCCTGAGATATCACCTAACCCCAGTGAGAATGGCCCACATCACAAAGTCTCAAAGGTGCAGATGCTAGCATGGATGTGGAGAGAAGGGAATACTTTTACACTGTTGCTGGGACTGCAAACTAATTCAACTTTTTTAGAAGAAAGTATGGGGAATTCTCACAGATCTGAAATTAGACCTCTCATTTGATCCTGCAATCCCATTACTAGGCACCTACCCAGAAGGAAAAAAAAGTCATTTTATCATAAGACATTTTATTGCAACTCAATTACAATGGCCAAAACGTGGAAACAGCCTAAATGTCCATCAACCCAGGAATGGATGAACAAGCTGTGGTATATGTATACTATATGGAATAGTATTCAGCCATTAAAAAAGATGCACAGATGCAGACTTTACATATTTTGTATTAACCTGGATGGAGATGGAGCATAGTCTTCTTAGTAAAGCATCACAAGAATGGAGAAGCAAGAATCCTATGTATACTATTCTAATATGAAGGCAGTAGATGAGCTAATACAAGGGGAGAGTAGGAGAATGTACAAGTGGGGAGGGGGAGGATGGAGGAAAATCAGGTGTCACAGTGTATGGTACATCTCTTGGGGGTGGGGCACAATCTAACAAATGCAAGTAGTGTAACCTAATTATTTGTACGCTCAATGAATCCCAAACTATTATAATAAAAGAAGATAAAAAATGAATAAATAAAATAGACAAGTTATGAAAACAACCCGTGTTTATCAATTGATGAATGTATTAAAAAAACTGTGATATATACACACACAAATACATACACACCCACATACAAGAATACATGCAAAAGTATACTATTTACCCTTAAAAAGGAGATAGTGCCATTTGTGACAGCCTTGTATCCCTGAAAAACATTATGCTAAGTGTAGTAAACCAGACACAAAAGTAAAATTATGGTATGATCTCACCTATATGTGAGATCTAAGAAAATGTTGAATATATATAAACAGAATAGAAAAATGTTTAGTGGATATAAGGAGGGGAAGGAAATGAAAGAATGTAGGTCAAAGGTGCAAACTTATAGCTATGCAGGATGAATAAGCCCAGAGATTTACTATATAGTAAGAGGATGCCAGTTAATAAAATTGTAGTTTATATTGAAATTTTACTAAGGTAAAAATTTGCTTAGATGAGCTTCCCACAAAAAAGAGGACTGGTTTCACTGTTTCACTGGCCAATTCTGGTGAGGTTACTTTACTACTGGGAAAGTGAGCTACAGCAGGTAGATGTTCTCTATGGTTCCTTCTAGCTTCCAAAGTTGATGGTTCTTAGTCTTTGTTTCCTCTAAATGAATTTTGTCATTTGCTCATTTGGCTTTGTTAAACCTTTGAAAAGTGGTATTAGTGCTGGGAAGGTATTTGTTTCCCCAGCCATTTCATTTTGCTTTCAGTTTGTGGTTTCCACCTCCTTCTACTCATTATATCTTATCTTACTCATTTATTTTTGAGCTGGCAAACAATATCTTTATTTAGCCATCCTAAATTCAGTTATCTTTAAATATTTAGTAAAGCATGTTATACATGCTCTGCTCGCCATCTCTGGCATAGTGAAAACAGTATAGCCATCAGAATCAGACTGAGCATTCATACTTCACCCACTCACTAGTCATACAACTCTTGGTAAGTCTTCTATATCTTATTTTTCTTAATCTGTAATAGGGACATAATGAGATAAATGTTTTACTTTTGTTATTTTTATTGTTGCGTACACATGTTTATGTGTGCATTATAATAATGTATAAAAGTATAATACTTGGTTCATATTAGATAAACCTGAAAATGTTCTGTTTACTTATATTCCTCCTCCCTTTAAATAACTTTTATAGGGCAGATATAAAAAAAGTATCCTATTTTTAAGCATCAAAATTATCCTCTTGACATAGGCAAAAATATCTTTAATGTATTTTCAATGCTGAAAACAAATTAGCTCTGCTTCCATACAAAGCTAAGATAGTGGAATATTGTAGAGATGAGAACCGGCAGTATTTTTACAAGTGCTGGGATAGAAACTACAGGAACATGATGAAACCGCATCCTCAGAAAGTTCCCTGTAGAGTGCAGGTGACAGTGTCTTTTAACTAAGCAATTGTATTATGCTGTAATAAGTATTTAGGTGAAAGTTCACACCTGGTGCCATGAGAAAACAGAGATGAACCCCTATGATGAGATTCAGGATCAGGGGAGACTGCCCGAAGAAAGTGATAGCTGAACTAGGTCCTGAAGGATGAAGAGGGGTTTCAAAAGTTAAAAAAAAAAAAGAAGTGGGGGTCAGGATATTCCAGATATTAGTAATACTGCATGAAAAACTGAGAGTTATATAAAAAATGCTGTCTACAGAAGGGAGACTAAAACATCTCATTGCCTTACTCGCTAGCGATTCAGAGCTAGCTCCTGCTCTCCCGCAGCTGTTTCATGGAGAAGGGAAGACATTCATGTGCAAAGAAAAACACACTGCTACAGAGTAAGCGCCACACCAGGAGTCAGAAAACAAAACAAACAAAGGAAAATATTGAGGGATGACAGGAGTGATGATGGATCACTGTGAGCCCGGTTCAGGAAAAGAGACAAAGATTGGGCTTCATATGGATATTAAGACCTGGCCCCTGGAGATATGTTTAAAGCACTCCAGGCAAGAAACACTGACCAATCACAGACCTTCTCAGGATGGAAGTGGCGGCCTACATGAGATCAGGGTTTCTCAAACTGAAGTCATACAGTCCACCTAGTGGTATATGTAGGGACAAATACTTGTCAATGTGTCTGGGAG
This sequence comes from Galago senegalensis, assembly GCA_963575145.1. Taxonomy (NCBI): domain Eukaryota; kingdom Metazoa; phylum Chordata; class Mammalia; order Primates; family Galagidae; genus Galago; species Galago senegalensis. The sequence goes on along the minus strand of CAUYTI010092000.1, from coordinate 68,211 downwards.
GAGCTATCAGCATTTAGGTTTTTGTAACTCTGCCAATAACTGAAGAGTCTTGCATGACAAAGACTTGAGCTACTCAAATTTTCAGTGACTATACAAAACGCTCTTGCATAGACAAACACTGCTATAAAGACAATAGTTTTTATGGGGAGTATGCAAGGTAGGCAAGGTTGAATAAAAGACAGATCATAATGTGTTTTAACTTCTACAGTGGAAAATGTGGAACCCAATTTAAAGGAAATGAGGAATCTCAGAGATTATTTGTTGAATATTGACTCTCATCATCAAAGGAGCTGTAACCAGGAGTTTTACTACAATCCCGTCAGGGGTTGATTAGGGCCTACACAAGTTTACCAGACAAAAGACACAGGCCTACCTAAAATAATATGTTGCACTAATTGATTTTATTATAGATCAGATGAGTATTCCAGCTAAGAACTTTAACTCAATTCTCAGTTTTATTTGATTTTGCTTATGTAAACTTCCTTGTAAAAGATGAATTCTTTGGGTAATATTGCATGCTTGAACCTAATAACTATTAGCTTATCAAGCTTCAGATTTGCCATGTGTATTTGCCTTTGTTATTTCAAATGCAAGTTTCTTTAGGGAAATTTTTAACCTCTCATTCCCCTACTGTTTTTGAAGGGTTTTTAAGTAGACAGACGACTTTGAACTCCTCATCTCAACACATCTTTTCTTCTTCTTTTTTTGAGACAGAGCCTCAAGCTGTCCCCCTGGGTAGAGTGCCATGGCATCACAGCTCACAGCAACCTCCAACTCCTGGGCTCAAGCAAGTCTCCTGCCTCAGCCTCCCAAGCAGCTGGGACCATAGGCGCCTGCCACAATGCCCGGCTATTTTTTGGTTGCAGCCATCATTGTTGTTTGGCAGGCCCAGGCTGGATTTGAACCCGCCACCTTAGGTGTATGTGGCTGGTGCCTTAGCCACTTGAGCCACAGGCGCCGAGCCAACATATCTTTTCTTTATGTGACTGGACAATACCTATTATATATTTGGAAAAAGGGTGACTGCTTTATTAAGAGCAGATATAGAATTAGATGCAGGAACATTTGTCCATAATAGTACCAGGCGATTATTTCTGTTAGGGCTGTCTCCCTGACATGCTTTGTCAAACCCCACCCCGCACAAAAGTAAACTCTAGCCTTCTGTTTTCAGATATATTTAGGACATTTGGATCGTGGAAATGATGTGACCAACGTGACAGATGGTCACAAGAAGCTGTATTGCTTCAGCAAATCTAATTAAAAAGAAGACTGGAAGTTGGTGCCTCAGCCATGATGAATAAATAAAAAAAAGAAGTAAACTGCTATCAAGATACAATTCAGAAAGTTCACATTCCCACTTTTCTCCACCTAGAACATTTGAGAAAACTTTGTATCCTTTTTTCTCTTTCCGAAATTTGACCTACACATTAAACTTTTTATGAGAGGACTTAGTGTTTTTTAATTATTACAGAAATTGACACAAAATTAATTGATAAAAATAAATTTGTGTATTACGAGAGTAAAAACAGCAAATTTCCAGATTATCAATAAACACTGGGATGAAAATAATTTTTTGTGAGTAGTAATTATGTCACTCAAAGCAACGTGCTCTCAAAAAATGTACCAAACTGTCTTCCTGTTGTGTGAGATTAAGAATAATGTGCCATCTCATAGGACATGGAAATAATTTATAATTCTATATGACTAGAATAAAATTATTTAGCCTGAGTTCTTTCTATGTCTATGTAATTATGATAAAAATAATTCCTTTGGTGTAAAATGGATTTCTACCTCCATCTCCCTCAAGTTGAGTTACAAAAGGTTTAAATGTGGCTCTGTGCCCGATTGTGTTTTATTTTGTTTGGTGTGTTTTGGGGCTTAAAGCAGCAGCTGCACATGTTTGTAATTCCAAAGGCAGGAATTATATATCTACTTTTTCAACTGAGGGAAAAATGTTAAAAATACCTTTAATGAATCACATGGAAAGCCACTTAGAGAAATACAACACCAAAGAAGACAGTGCCTTCCTTATCCCTGTCATTCTACATATTTATAAGGTTTATAATGGAATTGTTATAGTTTTCCCTTAGAACAAGGCATACCTTCCTACAGCAGGATGAATTAATTTTAATAGCATAATTCAGGAAAATAAATAAGCTATGAGAATTTTAGATAAAGCCAAGAGCAGATTTCACTAATTTTCTTAAAAACAATCAACACTCCTCCTCTTGGGACACACACACCCCTCTCTTTCAAAAATCCCTCCAATCACAAAGCAGGGTCCATACTGCAGTCAACCTTTCCTAGGAGAAAAAATGTTAGAAAAGCAAAAATCTTGGCAGAAGTCCTCGGCAGCACCCATATTTTAGAAGGTCAACATCAAGTGATTTTCTTTTTTAATTTGCCTCTTATTGGAAGAGGTAAACCAATAATTTGATGCAATACTATTTTTGTTGTTGTTGTTGTTGTTGTTGGAAGTGCAAAGTGGCATTTTTCTGTAGCACTTTTCTATGTTTATATGGGACAAGATAACTCACTTGGGCTTCTAATCCACTCTTCCTTCCTTCCTCTAATTCACTGTACCTTCCCATCTTTCTCTTTTCTCTGCCTCTCACTCACACCATAGCTGTTCAGTACTAACCATCTCCTCATACACAGTCTAAAAGGTAATTTCCTCTCCCTGCTCTCATACTTGAGGCTTTCCCCTAAGTATGAGACATAACTAGGGATCCATACTATCTTTTACATTTTACACACATGTAATGCTTTATTACTGAAAAAAAAGACTTAGAGTTTGATTTAATCTTATACAGAAATTTCACTCAATAGGATGCGTGGGATAAAGCTGTTCATATCTTGAATCTTCCTGTATTAATTAAAGGCTCTCATCATTCAAAAATTGAAACATAAGCCAAAAAGATTGGCTCATGTCTGAGCCACTGAGGTGGGAGGCTGAAGTGGGTTGATTGCTTGAGCTCAGGAGTTTGTGACCAGCCTGAGCAATAGTGAGACCCTGTCTATAAAAAACAGCCAAGCGGAAAAAAAAAATAGCCAAGCGTTGTGGCAGCCACCTGTAGTCCCAGCTACTTGGGAGGCTGAGGGAAGAGAATCACTTGAGCCCAAGAGTTTGAGGTTGCTGTGAGCTATGATGCCATGGCACTCTATCTAAAAAAAAAAAAAAAAGAAAGAAAGAAAAAGAAAAAGAAAGATACACAGTGGTAGCTTTGAGGATTTATCATCTTTATCCTTTTATAAATAACTATTTGTGGGTGGTGCCTGTGGCTCAGTGAGTAGGGCACCGGCCCCATATACCGAGGGTGGCAGGTTTGAACCTGGCCCCTGCCTGGTCCAAACTGCAATAGAAAATAGTCGGGCATTGTAGTAGGCACCTGTAGTCCCAGCTACTCAGGAGGCTGAGGCAAGAGAATCACCTAAGCCTAAGAGCTGGAGGTTGCTGTAAGCTGTGACGCTACAGCACTTTATCAAGGGTAGAGTGAAAAAAGAAAAAAAAAAGAAGTAAAAAGATACAGTATTGTTGGTCACAGAAGAGTAGTGTTTTTCTCCTCATTTGGTATCTGCCCTGGAAATTTGGCAGAGGGCCATAGATTGTACTCACAAATCATTAGCTTTGCCCAAGTATTAGACCTGCAAATTAATTTTAGCTTCAAATTTCCAGATGAAGGATGAAGCAAAAATTAATAGAAGCTAGTATCCTTCTTTCACATTAACTTTTTAAATGAATTTGATTCTATCAATACATTATCAATAAAAGGAAGAAAAATGTTGCCATCAGATTGTCTCAGAACTGTCAAAATGTGATTGTCTTCTGCCTACTACATATTCCAGAAATGAACAGAGCACAGCCAAATTTCCCTGCCTCCTTTTCTGTACATAAATACACAGAACTCTGCTCAGCCCAGGCAGGGAAGAAGAGGTGTCTAGTGACTAAATAGTCTGGCAAGGGTCCAGTACTACTACTACCAACAAAGAAAACAGTTAAAGTTTATTGGAGGTTTTCTGCATGCTGAGCATTATGCTCAATGATTATGTGTATCATCTCGTCAGATCTTTATAATTAGCCTTATTGAATGTAAGTGATGTTATATTTATCCCATTTTTTAGATACAAATAAAACTTACAAAGTAAGAGGTTACCCAAAGTGTGCAATTGTGATTTAATGACGGTAACTTTTTCTATAAAGGACAAAAACATGGAATGAAATAAAATATAATAGAATCCAACAATTTAATAGGCAAAAAATTAAAAGCAGTAGCATTCATAGTATCAGTAACACCCTTTTTCTTCTGGAACTGGTAGGGTTCAGTTTTTTTAATGTAATTTTTTGCATATACTTTCTTCACTATAATTATAATAATAAAAAGGAAAATACTGAAAATCTGTAGACACATGTAGAACCAAGATCTGCCTTCAAACTAAAATATATAAAGTTAATTTATATAGATTTGCAGATGTATCTTTCACTAATGGACTAGTTCAGAATTTCACATGATGTTAGTCTTCTGTAGTTTTCACCAATCACTGCTGGTGTAGCCTTTAAGAATTGGCATGCTTTTTCCATGACTTAGCAATTATGAATTGGTCTGCAATATATATTCTGGTACATATATCTTTGTTATAATGTGATTTTTGATCTTCTGGATATATACCTAATTCTAGGATCGAATGGCAGGTCTATTTTTAGATCTCTAAGTGTCTTTCCTAAAAATAACCAAAAAAAAAAAAAAAAAAAAGAATTGGCATGCTGCCTTATTGAGAAAGAAGATATAACTGTTTTTTCTTCTTCTAAGAATCATACGATTATCTTGAATGAAATAAAGGTTTGGTCCACAAACACTAATTGAAAATTAATGTTCTATATTATTCCTAAAAGGCTTACATGTAAGTTATTGGTGGATCACTTTCCATTGCAAGAGTTCACATGTTTAAACCGATTTACTTCCTGAAATTTCACCTCTAACTGCTGCCCATATTTTATACCATCAGGCTAATCCTTAGCTTTCCCTCAATACACATCTGGAATTGATATTTTAGTTTGCATACAAAGGTATAACTTCCAGAGCATAGCCAATTAATTATCAAATCTTCAAATTGCGTTCCTATTTCAGTACCAATTCTAAAATATTTTTTTCAAATAAATTTGTATTTTTGATAATGAATTTTATTGACCATTGCACAGAATTTTGCATTTACCCAGAGATAGTGAAGAGAGAATTTTTGAACCTGAAATAGAGTTAAGAAGAAGTAGTTTTTACTTTTAGTCATGTTATTTTGGGCAAGGCATTTTACTTCTCTAGGACTTAGTTCTTTCTATCTTCTGTAAAATGAAGATATTAAAGTGGGTGATATTAAGAGACCCAAGGCTTAGATTCTAGGATCTTAGATTTAAGATTTTTAGTACATTTGATTTTGGCATATCCTGCCTCTCATGTAAGGAGAAAAAAAAGTTTCATAAATATTTTTAGGTGCCCATGTATATATGACAAATGATTTCAGTTGAAGAGAAAAAATAGTGTTTTTTTTTTAATTTATTTTGTCCTGCTATAGCCCCTAGATGTCACTTAGACTTTATATGTAATTTGCGTTAGTTGCATGTGAGTTTTGTTTTATTTTGTCCTGTTACAGGTCCTAGATGTCCTTTATACTTTATATGTAATTTGCGTTAGTTGTATGTGAAGTTTTTTTTTTATTTTGTCCTGTTACAGGTCCTAGATGTCACTTAGACTTTATATGTAATTTGAGTTAGTTGCATGTGAGTTTTTTTTTTTATTTTGTCCTGTTACAGGTCCTAGATGTCACTTAGACTTTATATGTAATTTGCATTAGTTGCATGTGAGTTTTTTTTAATTTTGTCCTGTTACAGGTCCTAGATGTCCTTTATACTTTATATGTAATTTGCGTTAGTTGCATGTGAATTTTTTTTTTATTGTGTCCTGTTACAGGTCCTAGATGTCACTTAGACTTTATATGTAATTTGCGTTAGTTGCACATTGGTTAGGTGTTCCCTCAATTTATTGATATAATGGTTTCTTTTCCTCTGGGTAGACTCCCAGTTGAGGGAGTATAAACTGAAGAGGTAGATCTAATTTTAGTTTTTTGAGAAATCTCCATGCTATTTGCCATAGAAGTTGTACTGATTTACATTTCCACCAACAGTGTATAATTTACCCCCTTGACAGCATCCTTGGCAACATCTATTGTTTTTTCCTTTGTTTTTTCCTTTTTCATAACGGCAATTCTAATTGGAGTAAGATGACATTTTATAATAGTTTTAATTTGAATTTCTCTGATGATTAGATATGGATCTTTTTTTTTTCATGTTTTTGTTAACCATTTGTATATCTTTTAAAAAATACTCATTCATGCCATTTGCTTATGTTTTAATGGGCTTGCTGTTTTAGTTGGTGAGTTGTTTGAATTCTTTATAGAATCTTGATATTAGTCTGTTGTTGGACACATAGTTTGGGAATATTTTCTCACATTCTGTTTGTTGTCTATTTCTCTTTTTCTTTTTAATTATTTTGTGCTGAAGTTTTTAGTTTAATTAGGTCTCATTTGTCTATTTCTGCTTTTATTACATTTGCTTTTAATGTCTTAGTCAGAAATTCTTTACCGAGAGGCTAACGTTCAGGAGAGTTTTTCCAAGGGTTTCTTCTAAAATTTGTGTTATTTCAGATCTTACATTTAAGTCATTAATCCATCGCCAATTAATTTTTGTATATGGTGAGAAATAGAGGTCCAGTTTCATTCTTCTACATGTGACTTTCCAATTTTCACAGCATCATTTACTGAATAGCGTGTACTTTCCCAGTGTATGTTTCTGTTTTTCTCTAGTTTGTTGAAGACTACCTGAGTGTAGGCATATGGTTTTATTTTTGTGTTCCACTCATATGTGTCTACTTGTAGAGTGGTTTTGGTTACTATACCCTTGGGGGATAATTGAACACAAGTAATGTGATGGCTCTAGCTTTGATTTTTTTTTCCCCCTAGGATTACTTTGGCTATTCAGGCTCTATTTTGGTTCCATATGAATTTTAGAATTGTATTTCTATAATAATTCAGTGAACTATGACGTTAGCATTTTGATAAGATTTGCATCAAATCCGTACATTGCTGTGGGTAGTGTGGTAATTTTCACAATATTTATTCTTCTGTTCCATGAACACGGGAAGTTTGTCCATTTGTTTGTATCATCTATGACTTCTCTTGTCAATGATTTGGAGTTTCCTTGTGGAGATTTTTTCATCTCCTTAGTTTAGCTTATTACTTGCTATTTTATTTGATTTTATTTTGTAGCTGTTATAAATGGGATTGAGTTCTTGATTTGGTTTTCAGCATGGTCATTGTTGGTATACAGAAATGCTATTGATTTTTGTGTATTGATTTTATAATTTCAGATTTTGCTTCATTCACTTATCAAACCTAAAATTCTTCTGGAGGAATCCTTAAGGTTCTCTCTCTATAAAATCTTAAAACCAGCAAATCTACGTCATTTGACTTCCTATTTTCCAATTTTTATGCCCTTTATTTTTTTCTCATGCCTGATTGATTTGACTATGACTTCCAGCACTATGTTGAATAGACTTTGTGACAGTGGGCATCCTTATTTTATTCCAATTCTTGGGAAAAATGCTTCCAAATTTTCCCTATTCAGTATGATGGAGTCTACGAGTTGGTCATGTGTGACTTTTATTATTTTGAGGAATATTCTTTCCGTACATAGGTTGTTATGGATTTTTATCATTAAAGGGATGCTTTCTCCACATCTATTGAGAGGATTCTGCTAAGGAGTCCACTGATCATCTTTTGGGATTTCCTTGATTTGGGATTAGATATTTTTCTCTTGTTAATTTTAAAATTCTTTCCTTCACTTTGACTTTAGTCACTCTGATTTACAATGTGATGGTAGAGTCCTCTGTGCAATGTATTTATCTGGGGATTGTTTGGCCTCTTGTATCTGAATGTCAATTCAATTTGTCCATGTTGGTATTACTTGTTGTTGTAATGGACTAATAAAAGTAGCCCCTAGTCCCACGGCTACTGTAACAGGGTATTGATTATTATACTATTATCCTAAGTGTGCTTGAGAGAGCTCAGATCTGGGAGGAGTGTCTTCCATTCATATCTGGGTCTCACAGTAGCCTATAGCAGAGCAGTGGAAATTGTCCTAGGTGTGTGTAGTAGAGCTTGGACTTTCCTATTCCTCCTCAACTGGGCAGATGATAACTGTATCAGCCCAAAATTAGCTCTAAGGAAGGGCATAGCCTGCTTTTGAACTCCTAAAATGGTACCTTGACATGTAATAACACAGAGTATTGCCCTTCCCAGCAAGGCTGTACTGGTAGCAAACTGGGCCATGTAGTTTGCTTGATACTTGGTCCCACAGAAGCTGGATGCAGGATAGTGGCTAACATCCCTAATATGTATTGAAAAGCTTTATCTCCCTGACCCTCCTTTGGCAACTGGAGGCTCCAGCTGCATTAGCCCAAGTTAAGCCTGAGGATGGGGTGCAAGTCCATTGAAGACTCTCAAAATAGAGCCTTAGGCCTGAGACCAGGAAAGTTAAGGCCCCAAGAAACTGGAAAATCTGTACACTCAAAAATAACAAGTTGTAGAGAGGTGGTAAGCTTCCTGGGGTGTTTTGGGGTACTTGGACCCTTTATCCCCCCTTGCAGTTACACAGTGGCTTCAGGTATGCTCACACTTTTCTGGTATCTCAGCTATCAGAATGATTCCTGGTCAAAGGTGCTTTAGGCCTGGATGTATTGGGGATTCTTTATGGGTACTATTTCTGGAGCAAAATCTCTATGCAATCTCAAAACAACTCCCTATGTTAGGTCCTGATAACTCCATGGGTTGGGGTTCTATTGTAGTCAAGATCATAAGGGCTCATCTCAAAGTATGGAAACATGGGAGCTTCTCTCTCACTGTTTCCCCATGTCCAGGAGTTTCTGATGGCTCTTAGCCATTTTCTGGCTAGGCAAGTTGCATGAACCCTCTTCTCACCCACTTTTGGTGCTTTCTGTCACCATCCTGGTGAATCCTAGCATTCTCTTCTGGACAATCTGTTCAAAATGTGAGAATCTTCTTAGGATTTTTTTTCTTTATGGATGAAGTATATACTACCTGTGTCTAAAGAAATAGGTTGCTGTTGTAATATAGAGTAAGAGTAAATACTGGGGAGAAGATGAGAAAAGTTCTGATTGAGAAAGCATGGTCAGTGAAAGTTTCCCTAAGGACTGACATGCCAGTAGTACCCTCAGGAAGGAGAAGAAACTGAAACTGCCAGTATATAGAGCAAAGAGGAGGTTGTTAGAGTTAGGGGGAAAATGGGACAACTTTCTGAGACAGGAAAGAACTCATAATACTTAATTGGGATTAGAGAATAATGAGTAAAGGGGAGAATAACATCAAATGAGGTTGGAGAAATGGGCAGCTTTTAACAATGAACAAAAGTTACCTGGGCCAGTAAATCCTCTCAGCATTTAATATGAGTTATCTTCATTGACACTCATGGAAAACTGATAAATTCATTGGCCCCATTTTACAGATGAGGAAAATAATGCATGAAAAGTATGAGTAACTTGAACAAAAGTACACAGTTTTAAAAAATGACACTGAGGCTTTAACCAGTGTAGTTTGATTTCTAAATCAGAACAAGGTATAGACTCAAAAGCAATGGTCAGATGACTCAGGACCTTGCAGGCCTCCACAGTGTTTGAATTGTATTATAAATGCAATGGATATTTACTAAACAGTTCTTAGTAGCATGATATAAACTATGTCCTAAGAAGACTTTTTCAACTGATATATGAAGGACAGAGGTGGGGATGGAGCCTAAAGAAGAGTGGACATGGGAAAACTCATTCTTAGGGGACTGCTTAAAAGACCTAAGAGTAAGTAGCAGATCCTATTGGTTACATATTCAACCACCCTTAATCCCCTTTCCTCTGACCAGTGGGGCCCTGCTTTAATAATATATATGAAGTACTACTGAGTTTATTAATCTAGACCAGTAGTTCTCAAACTTTTTGGTCTCAAGACTGTTTTGCTCCTTAAAATTATCAAAGATCCCAGTGAATTTTTGTGAGTATATCTACATGTATTTACCCTATTAGAAATTGAACCTGAGGCAATTAAAAATATTTATAAATTTATTTTAGTATGACAGTAACAAGCCACAGTACATGACTATTTAAGTAATACCTTTTAACAAAAAGAGATATATTTCCCCCCTAAAAAAATGTAGTGAAAAGAGTGGATTTCTTTTATATTTCTTAAAATACCTTAAATGTATGGCTTAATAGAAGATAGATGCATTCTCATATCTGCTTTTGCATTTAACATGTTACCATGTGGTGTTTGACTAAGCTGTATGAAAAAAAATGTGGCCTCACAAAAATGGTGGAAAGGGAGGAGTATTTTAATACTCTTTTAAATAATTACAGATTATTTTCTTCAATGATACATCAAAATTTGACAATGGGTAATGTTTTTTTAAATTGAGACACAGTCTCACTTTGTCACCCTCGGTAGAGTACTGTGGTGTCATAGCTCACAGCAACCTCAAACTCTTGGGCTCAAGCGATTCTCTTGCCTCAGCCTCCATAGTAGCTGGTACTACAGGAGCCCACTACAATGTCTAGATATTTTCTTTTCTTTTCTTTTTTTGTATGGCAGGCCTGGGCTGGGTTTGAACCCACTAGCCCCGGAGCATGTGGCCAGTGCTCTAAGTTACAGGAACCCTTGACAATGGGCAATTTCTTATGAGTTAGTTGCAGTGTGGAATTTGAAACCATATTAATGAACCTTTCATACTCAGTTACATTAAAATTCATTTTTCCCTCTTGGAGTGGCTCTTTTATTGTGCGCCTGATTTTGTACCACCACACATTGGTATTTGGAAAATACAGATGCAGATGCATCAAGTTTTGCAGATATTCTGAATGTTGACTTTTACTATATAACAAAAAATCACATTCATAATAATAGATAGCATCATATTAATCCTAAATTAGAAAAATAAAAAACATATTTTATTTTATTTTTTTTTTGAGACAGAGCCTCAAGCTATCCCCCTGGGTAGAGTGCCATGGCATTACAGCTCACAGAAACCTCCAACTCCTGGGCTCTAGCGAGTCTCCTGCCTCCACCTCCCAAGTAGCTGGGACCACAGGCACCTGCCACAACGCCTGGCTAAAAAACATATTTTAAAGAAAAAAACCAAAAAAACCCCCAAGAAATCACTTTCATTAATATCAGCATGATTTCACCCAGAAAGTCTTTATATATTAAGAAACTGTCAAACTAATGTAGCAGATAAAGTTTTCTGACATCATAATTTTTGCTTGAAAACTTGATTTTTATCATTAGCAACCTGTCATTTATTTTCCTACAAATGACAATTTCACTTTGATCATTTTGGGGATGACATCTGGCAAATTCCCAAGTCTGAATAGCCACAGGATGTCAGCCTGCCTTTCAACTAAAAACACTTTTCCTAGGAAACTTTGACTAATTTAGTTTGCAACTCAACCAATTGCACAAGTGCCTCTGTTCATTATAGCCCTTGTACTTCAGAATACAGAAGGTGAGCTTCTTAGGCAGTGCCTGTGGCTCAGCGAGTAGGATGCTGACCCCATATACCGAGGGTGGTGAGTTTGAACCTGGCCCTGTCCAAACAGCAACAAAAAAATAGCCAGACCTTGTGACGGGCACCTGTAGTCCCAACTACTCAGGAGGCTCAGGCAAGAGAATTGCCTAAGCTCAAGAGCTGGAGGTTGCTGTGAGCTGTGATTTAACAGTACTCTAATGAGGGTGACAAAGTGACACTCTGTCTCAAAAAAAAAAAAAGAAAAAAGATGAGCTTCTTATATATTTCTTGCTTCATTACACACAATATTTAAAAGACATGTATTAAGGGGTCAAAGCTAAGAGTTAATAAAGCTAACATTTTTTACTGCTGTAGCAAGGACATACTTAAGCGAAAGTGGCCCCACTTATTTTTCATTCTTATTTTTGCTCTTCTATTGTGTGTGTAACAGTGACGAATACAATGCATCCTAGCATAGTTCATTGCCACAATTGCTTTTGCATATCAGTTCAAATTTCAATACAGTGAAAAATGCATATAAAAATCTTAGTATTATTATAAACATAGTTTTGACCTATCAGATCTCTTGCAAATGTCTCAGTGAACTCCAGAAGGTACTGGACTATATTTTTAAAACCCGTGGTCTAAAACAAAACTGATAATGCCAAAGAAATTTTCATGTGTGAGAAAACTGTTTAAAAGTTTGATTACGAAAAGAAACAGAAAAATTGAGAGTTAGCTTGAGGTAAATGTGGAGTTAATGAAAAAATTGTAATTATTCATTGTAAAAGGGGGATACTAAAATATGTTTATATTCTAATAATGATCCAGTAGAGAAATAGAAGTTCATGATGCCTTAGAGATAGTGTAAATCTGAGTAGACATGAGAAAATAGAGAGAAAATAGAACTCAGAGCTTCATGAGAGGTGAGTGGCCATCCACTAACTGCAAGTAGTTTTGTAAGTTTAACATTGTAAGAAGAGGATGCTTATATATGATGGCATGTATTTCCTTAATGAGGGAAGATTATCAGTTAAAAGTGTTGTCTGTTGAGTGATTTGAGAAGACAATATGTAATAATTATGTTAGACAATGATGAGGTGAACCTAGTAAAGAAACACTAGGATTTCTAGGCAATGCTGCTGACCATTTTGATATTTTAAACATGAATTTAATATGGAACAGTAAATGTGTGTCAGTTTCTTCTGTAACATTTATCTTGTTAAATGTAAGTATGTGGAGACAGTTTGGCTTCTTCCATAAATGGGATTTGAAGATATGTTTATGGGGGTCAATAGTACAGAGGTTTCAATGAAATAAATAGCACTGTTACATTTGTTTATCAGAAAAGTGTGCTCAAAGTACAGTAGGTCAGAGAGAAATCCAGGAGCTAAAAGCTTTGATGAACAAGTAGGAATTGGTGGATAACAGAAATAATAAGCAGAAGAAGCTTTCAATTGGGTAATATGAGCCTCTGTCTTTGTTTAATGAGAATGCCAAAGTTATAAATATTTTTAACTTAGAGCGCCTCATAATTATGTAACTTTTCTATTATTAATTACAAAAGTAATATATTCATATTGTAAAACTTTTTAAAATGCAAATATACACAGTAAATGGAATAAAGTAAAATTGCAATGATAACATTGACATTTTGTCTTCATTTATATACATATATATATAACAATGTTAAGATAAAATAGTACTTAGACATGCTGTATGCTTTTTTTTCCTTATTGTATCCTGAGCATTTCTGAATGTCTTTATATATCTCTGTAAACATCATTTTTAATGTTAGATTAATAGATTATCACACGGATATAGGATAATTTATTGAACCATATCCTATTACTGTATGTTTTTCTATTGTACATGAGGTTTAAATAAATATCCTGCTATATAAATCTTTGTCTATATGTCTGAAAGTGCCCTGAGAATAGATTACCAGAATTGAAATTACTGGGCTGGGTTAAAGATATCACCAATTTTAAACCTCCTGATATATATGTATAGGACACCTTAATTTCAGTATCCCTGGTCAATTTATTACTGAAAGGTTAAGGAGATATTTCTATTTGCTTTATAGACTATTGAAAGATAGATCAGATCTAATAGTTTCAAAATATGTTCTGAGATTCTTCTGCTGAGTCTAATTAAAATTTTTGGCTGATGAAGCATGTGACTGACAAACTTTAATGAAAGTTTAATTTCCCTTGACAACTTCATTTTGTACTTATGGAATTAAGTAAATTCTCTTCCTCTGTAAACTTAGAAAAGCTACAGAGGCAACTGTAACAGTTACAGAAACCAATATACACAGTCATCCATATGTAGGCTCAGGGTGATCTTTAAAAGCTGTGTTTCTCAATCTTGTTTTATTCTTGCCCCAAGGGGAGTAATAGATTAATTTAAATTCAATAGAAACTAATCAACTTAATTCATTAAATAATTAAACAAGTGGATTAAATTAATTTCAATTAAGTCAGATCTTTCCCCAGAGAGAGAAATTAAATGTTCTTTTATGGTAAAGGTTAAGCAGGACCCAACCATTGTTATATCTAAGATTTCCCGCCCCCTGCCCCCCTACCATGAATCTTTACCCTCTTAGGGGAGATATTGCCCTTGATTGAGAATGAATATTTGAAAAGAAATGAGAAGTACCTGACCATGGACAAAAGTAGTGCTTTACTTTGAGCTACTCTTTCTAAGAGCAGATGGCAATCATGGCTTTTACTTAATTTGATAAGACCAGAACAATTTTGAAATGGCCCTCAAGATTCTCTCTCCTGTTTGTAATATACTTTCTTTCAGTCATTTAATCAGGTAATAATAATGGTGCTGCTATTTAATTCATACATATAATTTAAGTTCCAAATCATTTTACTTAAAATGGGTAATTACCTAGTAGGCCTAATCTAATAACAAGTATCCTTCAAAAGTTCTCTTCCTGCTGGGAGATATTTGAAATGTGAGATCCTGGTGAGTGGGGCACATAGCAAGGACCTGAGAGTGTCTTAGGAGATGACGATGGTCCTCAACCTACAGATGGCAGAACAATTAGTACAACTTTCTTACAATCACATTGGAAATTAATTTGCCAGTGACCTGAGGCAACTTGGAAGCAGATGTTCCCCAAACCTCCAGATGAGGACACATCAATTCACATTTGATTTCAGCCTTGTGAAGCCCTGCGCAGAGAAATCAGATAACTTACCTTCTGTGTTTGTGACTCATGAAGACCAAGGTATCATTAATGGATATTATCTTACACCTCTTTTTTGGTGGTAATTTGTTACACAGAAATATAAAACTAATATAACCCACAATCATGGGTCCTTCTTATATTGCCCATTCTTCTTCCTATTCCTTCTAGGGAATAAAAGTTAGATCAAGACACTCTCCTTCACCAGGTTCTCTAAGCCCACTAAGCCCTCTAAGCCCTCTAAAGTCTCTAGTCCTAGACCTTGGCATCCATCTTTCTTGGAGCTGCATTACCCAAATGTAGCAAGAATTTTCTTAAATAAGTTAAGTGAGAATCCACCTCCCTCAATATATAATTACCCTCCATATCTGATCAAATGTGCTCTCAGCCCTCACAATTCCCTTAGTAATATCTGATAACACTAATCAATGTTCAAGACCCAAGAAAATGTTGGGTCTCCTTAGCTGTAACTCCCCACTCTCAATGCTTTATGTTTTGTCTTAGTAATTTTCAATCCTGTGACTCTCACATTGCTTCTTGGCTATAAATTCCCAATTGTCCATACCACATTTGGAATTAAGCCACATTCTATACTGACATCTCTTCTAAATAAATCTATTTTTTACCACTGTAAGTACTGTTCAGCTTTTCTGAAGTACTGTTCAGTTTTTTCTTTGATGGGTGGGGAAGGGAGGTGATAACAGAATCACCTCTTTCTTCGTATAATGCTAAAAATTTAAAGAGTTGTGATAAGATTAAGGTTTTTGTTATTTATTAAATACAGTAAGTACTGTTCACCTTTTCTTAAGTACTGTTCAGGTTTTTCTGTGATGGGTGGGAAAAGGAGGTGATAACAGAATCTCCTCTTTCTTTGTATAATGCTAAAAATTAAAACAGTTGTGACATGAATAAGGTTTTTCTTATTTATTAAATACAGTATGTTGGAACACATTCAAGCTATTTGTATGGTTCAGTGATGTCCCTTTCATAATCATTATTTAGTGTGTTCTCATATTTCCAAAATAAGGCATTTGGTATAGATACCTTACAGCAGTGGTTCTCAACCTTCCTAATGCCTTGACCCTTTAATACAGTTCCTCATGTTGTGGTGACCCCCAACCATAAAATTATTTTCGTTGCTACTTATGGTTGGGGGTTAGTACAACATGAGGAACTGTATTAAAGGGTCAAGGCATTAGGAAGGTTGAGAACGACTGCCCTATATCCATTTAACTATGTAATCTTTTTCTGATAATTTTATAGTGTTGGATACACACACATACACACTCAAAATCTTATTTTTCATTTGACTATGTCAACAGGGGTATTTTGTTCTGTAGAGCACTTAAAATACAAAAGACCTTAAAGATAGAGTTAGTACTCTTTCCTACACAGGGATTAATAAATACCAATGGAATTGAATTACATTTCATGTAAATTTATTTTTATATTTTAAAACATTACATTTTCTTTCATCTTCAGTGACAGGAGAATGTGATTCTACATATGGAATAATTTCCTCTCCTTAAGAGCAGTTATTTAATTCTTATTGCCTTCTTTCAAAACATTGCATTTCTCTAGATTAAAAAAGATCTCCTTTACTTTTTCTCATCAACTTTATTTATATGGTGGTTGATTAATGGAGCTATAATAACTTTAGCAGGAAATTTTCTACATGTCATATATGCTGATGTATTTGCTATCTTTAATGGCTATTGGAAGTGTTTTGATGATTAACATCAAGGATAATTGCTGTCTCACTACGTATTACTCAATAGACCCCCAAAGAGAATAAGAGTGGAATGTATCAGATAAGATTAGATTTTCTTTAAATAATAGAAATGGATCTGTAGTCTTTCTATAGTGTCTAATTAATGCAATACAACAGTGTGATGTATTGATTCACTTTACTGGTAATTGCTACACATTTATGAGAAATAAGATGACTAACAACAATATCCTCTTCCTGTAGGTATGCTGAATGTTGAAATTTTAAGACCATAACCAGAGCCAGGAAACATCACAATGAGATCAAATCAAAGCAGTTAAGTTTGCTTGCGGCAAAGGTTAATGTGGCTAATTTTTGGGCTCCCTCCTCTTCTGATAGATAAGAATAGAATGCTTGGAGCCCACTCAAGATATTCTTAAAATAACTCTTTAAGACGTTCATATTTCATCTCTTTCCCTGTACTTTCAAGTATTTCAGTGTCATTCTTACTATTCTTAGAATTTAACACTGTTCACCAGAACTACGACATTTTCAAAAATTCATCTTCCTTCCTGAACTAACTACATTAAAATAAAAGTCATATTTCAATAATTTCTGATGATTTGTGGGATTTGATTTCTTGTTTCCTTCTTAATATGCACATTCTTTTTTGTGTGTGTTAAAGAGTTTCTTGATGTCTTTTTATTGATATTTCAAATTAGATTGTCATTCTATTATGAACTTTTGTGTCTGTAATACAAACAAATTACTCTGGTAAATTTCTGCTTAGCAAATTACCAGGGGCTAGGACCCACAGAACTGTGTTCAGTCTATTTCATTACCCTTCTGCCTGCTCTTAACCTTTTTTTTTTTATTGAATGGTAACTATGTACATTAATGCACTTCTGGGGTACAGTGTGGGGTTTTCACACACAATCCAAAATACTTCCATCAAACTGGTCAACACAACCTTCATTTCAATATGCATATTCTTAAATCATCATTCTCTAGATAATTGGTTTTTAGGCCAAGAACTAACCTTAAACTATACAAAACATTAGAATCATCACTCAAGGTAAAGGCAGTCTATATGGCCTCATAAAATACAGGAGGGAGTATTTAACAGAATTCAACCAGGGACTACTAAAAATGACCTGTCATTTGAGGAAATTCTTCATTTTAAGTGTGAAAGAATGAGCTAGTTTTATTCCTTTGTCTTAATGAAGTCCTACATTTTGGAAACAGAGAAAACAAATTGCCTGTTCTCTCTGTCACCAAACACACAGTAACTACATTTTTAAAATTTCTTTTTTTTTCTTTTTGACATTTCAGTTTAGAGATTTAATTTTGCCAATTAATGTGTCTAGAGCAGAAGTTTTTATAGCTATTCACTGAGGCTTCCAGATTGATTTATTCTTCAATGAAGTTTAATGAGGTAAATGTTAGGGGAAATGCCTCTGTCTATTTTAGTATTTGTTCTGATTTTTAGCTTTTTCTGCTATCTTGGGGATTTAGTGTAGGCTGCTATGTAGAGAATATGTTGGTTACTCACATACTCCCTGAAAGCTATTAGAAAAGTTACTGTGAGAATGAAGCATTTAAATGATTTATTATAAAACATAAAAATATGTTATACCATACAAATATGTATATAACTTTTGATAAAATTAAAAAAATATTATTTAGATATAATATAAAGAAAGAGTATGGAGAACAGTTGATTTTTTAATATAATTGCTAAGTTTATCATTCAAATGTATTTTCTGATATAATATGGTAGATTTTGTAATTGGATATAAAAATATTACTGTAGTAATATAATTTCTTAAAAGAGAGTACTTCACACTGACATGATTCAAACTAGAAGATATTTTTACATCTCCTCTCCCTCCTCAAACCCACTGAAATGACATTAAAGGAAAATTAAAAACAATTGAAAAAAATGTTAGTGAGAATGTGGTAGACATTTACAAATAAATGAAGAATTAGTGGACAAAGATGGTGGTGAATTTTGGAAGAATGTGAAGGCCAGAGGATCAAAGGGACAGATAATCCTGAGCAAAGTGAAGGACAGCTCAGAGCACTGATAAAAGAAGGTTCCAATAGGGGAGAAGATTCTCTTTTTAAGTGAAATTGTCCAGAATCAGCAGGTATGCGGAATGGAATTGAGCAGAGAAATATAAGTCAAGAGTTTTAATTAAAAAATTGATTATAAAGAGCTGTGTAGTTTGACTTGCCCTTTGTGATATCACTTTTATTTTCAGCACCTCCCTTTTCTCTAAGTAATGACATTTGCCATCCATATAAACCTGAATAAATACTTTCCAAAGACGTTGGTCTGTTAGCTTGACAGGGGCTAGGGTTCTCAGAGGGCAGCTGATGCAAGTGAAAACAAGCTGCCTATGGTGACTATTTTGCCTGCCAACCAGAGAGCTATTTTTCCCACATGCATAGAAGTCACCATTAATCCACTCACTTGTAATAACTGCTGACTGTGAAGGGGACTGTTATCATATGACTTGACCAATTATTCTTTAAAGAAAATTTAAACAGAAGACCAAGTATCTTTAAGAAATTTAGGAAACTAACAAATGAAAAGGATCACAATTAAAAAATAATAATAATTTAAAAAGCGTATATTATTTAGAGAAGAGAAATAAAAATATATGTGTTTATTTTTTCCAAGATATTTAATAAGACATGCATACATAAAATCAGATCAGGCATTTCATCTAAAAGAACAAACAAAAGTGAGGAAGATTTGAAGAAAATTAAAAATAAAATTACCAAAATTTAAAAAAGAATGTCAATATAAAGTTTGGAAAAAGGTTTGTTAAAATGTTGTTCAGAACATAGAGAAAACAGAAGATGAAATAGGATATATTTTAAGTCAGTTAAAAGATATTAAAAGTGAATCTGCTAGGGTCAAAGAACATCTAGTCAGAATTCTAGAGAAAACAGGGTTGGTAGAGAGAGTATGAAGTAGCAAAGCAATGAAAGGAACATTTGCAGTACTGATGAAAAATACAGGTTTATAAAATGAAAGCATCCATTGATGAATATCATGTATGAAATGTAAGAAAATCCTAGAAAAATACTCACAAGGTGTAGTTATACAAAGAATTAAGAGAAGATCTGAAGACATCTAAAAGGAAAGAGACAAAGCAAAAACAGTACATTCCCTAGAAGAGAATAATAGAATGATTTTCACAAGACTCTTAGGTCTTAAAAGACAAGGGAACAATACCTTAAAATTCTAAAGGCCAATAATTTTAGATTTAGAAGTCAATTTCCAGCTCAAAACCAGGCCAGATCACGTGTTGTACCTGACATTGGTCTCACTTTCCCACGTATCCCTTCAGTTATCCCTTCTAGAGTCTGCCTGAGCTGACTGGTGAAAGGCTTTCCCTACTGTAAACCAGACTGTTAAGGGCTCTAAGAGGTGGCTCGGTGCCTGTACCTCAAGAGGCAAGGCACCAGCCACATAAACCAGAGCTGGCGCATTCAAATCCAGCCTGGGCCTGCCAAGCAACCATGACAACTACAACCAAAAAATAGCTGGGTGTTGTGGTGGGCTCCTGTAGTCCCAGCTACTTGGGAGGCTGAGCAAGAGAATCCCTTAAGCCCAGGAGTTGGAGGTTGCTGTGAACTGTGATGCCATAGCGCTCTACCCAGGGCTACAACTTGAGGCGCTGTCTCAAAAAAAAAAAAAAAGTCTGGAAAAGGTAAGTACTTTTTTAAAAGTCTAGAAACCAACCTAAATCTACAAGGATCACAAAGAATCAATAAAACATGACACCAACAAAGGAATAATAATAAAAATGTTCCAACAACTGACACTAAAGAAATTGAGATGTCTAAATTGCCTGACAAAGAATTTAAAACAATTGTCTTAAACAGGGTTGTACAACCTGAGGCCTACTACGTACGTGCTGATTTGAGGAGGACTTATTTTGGTTATCTGTGGTGGTATATCATGAAAAGTATGCATGGACATCTTCTGTTGCTAATTAGTTTTGTTAGTGTTTGTGCATTTAAGGTGAAGCCCAAGGCAATTCTTATTTTTCTAATGTGCAGTGGAGAAGAATGAAAAGATTGTTCACCCCTGAAAAGGAGTCAGTATCCCACCAAATTAGTAAATAAGAGTGAGGATAAATTTTACTGAGTAAGAATGCAAGTACTTAGTTATGAGTAATTTTAAAGAAAGGTTAAATGTATGTGTGATTATAAAATAAATTACAAATGGAAGAAGTGGGAACTAAGTAATATGAAACTAAGGAGGATAATGATAATAAATTATAGGATTATAACTGCATAGTATTTTTAGTATGCTATTTGGGAATTATGTTTGGTTGCTGGTGATCTGGAACTGAAACACAGAGATGTTTATTTTTCTCATATTATGAACAATGTTAGGGTAGTTGGCTACTGGCATTGTATCAACAGTGAAAATTTAACATTCTCAAATGGTTTCTGGAGTTCCAGCCATAGAGTTGGCATTCTGGGCTGAAGCACTGAAGTAGAGAAGAGACACAATACAGGTACTTCCCAGTTAAGTCAATTCTTGGATGTCCCACACAACTACTTTTATTTAAATGCATTGGCTAACCCTAGTTGTAAGGGAGATTATGTCCTATTACAAGGGGGAGAATGGATTGAAAGGAGGTAACCAGAAACCTCTAACATATCTTAAAATCATTTTAATGCAGCCAATACATTGAACTTTTATGACACACAATAACTCTGATGGAGGAAGATAGAATATATTCATTTTACAAATAAGAAGTAGAATTTCCATTAATAATTTTAGGAACAATAAAATCCTATACAAAAGAGTCATAGTACACAAATAAACAAAATATAAAATTTCCAAAATATGACATAATTTTTTATGGAGTCTGTTAAAAGAGAATTCCTTTGACTTCGAATCGGGAAGCTTTGTTTTGAGCAGTACAGTTTTAGGGAAGAAGAATTACATTGAGTTCTCTATGGGTTTGAAATGTGCAACAAATATTTATATAATCCTAATATTTGTTAATATTATGTATTGGCTTTCCATTTTTAAATTAAACCTATAAATAAAATACAGGATACTTAATTATAGGTACAAAATGGATCATAAATATGGTATAGTTTGACGATAGGAGGAAGGGAAATGGAAGGAACAATAAAGGTAGTAACATATCTTAGGTAATGAGAATTAATGGGGTACTCTCTAGAGTTGCAGAATCAAGAATCGAATTTTAAATATATTATTTGTTATAAAGTCAAGAAGGAGGATGACTCAAAGTGAAATATACAATTAACAAAATATAGAAGGAAGAGGAAGGGCATCAGGTGGTACTGGGAGTTAAATCTCTTTACATAGCAGATAGAAAACAGGTGCTGTTTTATGATTTAGAATACAAGGTAGGCTGCTGGAGCAAAGAAAAGGGTGCTGGCAAAATAGTGCCTTTTCTTCTCCCAAGTAACAGTTTAAGTAGTTGGTATAGGATAATGTGTGGTTTTGAAAGGATCGGTAATCTTGGCTCTTGTTACTCTGTTGCTATACTATCTTCAACACAGAACCTCCATCTTGCTACATATAAGGATAGTTTAGCTTCAACCATCCTAACTTTATTCTAGCACATGGAACAACAACAACAACAACAAAAACACATTCCTTTACCTTAAGGGCATGACATTGTGATTTTTGTATGTCATTGCTTCTCATATTCTATCGGTTGTAGTCACATGACCTCACCAAATTGCAAGAGAAAATGTAGGGGAATGTAGTCCTTAACTAAGTACTCAGATAAAAATGCTTTTACTGAAATTTAGGGCAAAATAGTTATTGGGGGATAGTTATCTATCACTATTATTCTATTTGAATTTAATTAATCAACAAATATAGTCATAAGCAAATAATTTTGAGTATTCAGTCAACTACAGATACTCTAAAATGATACATGATACGAATATGGTTACCTCTGAGGAAAGTGTGGAGTGGTGTGTAGAGCCATTCCTTTAAATTTTTACTTTTCTCTCACTTTAACTTATTATTTCTATGTGCTTTTAATAATATAATATAACAATATGTAAATGCAGTTTAAGTGGCAAAGATTTATCACTTTGTTTATGTGGCAGGAGAAAATAAATTCTACAGTAAAGAACAATCAGATTGATCCAAAATTTTAAAAAAACTCCAATTAAGTTTTATTTTGATTTCTCTGACTTATTTAACTCTTATATTTTTCTTTTGTTTGTTCACATTTTGCGCCCCCTTGAATCTGGAAAGAGCTTCTGCTATCTGGAGTTTTTACCTGTACCAAGTGGCTGTGGTCTGGGCCTGTAAAGATTGCACTACCTAAGATTACCTCTCTGTCTAATAGATTTTATTTATTAAAAATTAAGGGCTTGGGGCAGCACCTGTGGCTCAAAGGAGTAGGGTGCTGGCTCCATATGCTGGAGGTGGCAGGTTCAAATCCAGCCCTGGCCAAAACCTGCAAAAGTGTAGGGCACCAGCCCCATATGCCAGAGGTGGCGGGTTCAAACCCAACCCTAGCTAAAAAAAAAATAAATAAATAAATAAAAATTAGGGGCTTATTTTCTATTACATGTACATTTTTCTTTTCTCAACTTAATCTCATTATTTTTAATTATACCATTCAAATCATCTCTATAATTTCTATCTCTTGTTAGGATTTTCACACTCCTGTAGATCACTTGTAGAGAAACTCCTTCATCATTATTTAGTCAAATGAACATGTTATCTCTTCTTTGATTTTTTCTCTTAATAAATTCTTGCAGCCAGTAAATGCCAAAAACTTTAGGGATTCTTTTTATTTGTACTTCCCTTTGCAATCAACCTGTATCTACTTTTCTTGAGAGCCATACACAAAGTTTTCTTCTTATCTTATGGTGTTCTGAGTTAATTTTTAGTATGATGTGTATGTATGTCAACGTTTATGTGTATTTTCACAATGTCACTGGAGGTACTAAAGCTGAGAATTATTGGTGTGAAATGGTTAAAAGGCTATCTAACTAGACAACATTAAAGATTCCTTTTAACCATGTGATTTTATAACTTTATACAAAGATAAATTATTTTTCACTTATAAACTGTGCTTAAAAGAAGCGATCTAGCAAAAAAATTACAAATGTTAAAGGCAAAGCTTTTCCCACATAATCTTCCAATCACTATTAATGTGAAATATATATGTACATATATATTTGAACTATGTAAAAATACATATATTTGAACTACTATAGCATTTATGGATTATATAGTATTTTGTTTCCATCAATGGATATTGATTGCTTCATATATAAATGTCCATATAATCTATTATCTACCATCTTGTCATTTAAAAGAAATAGGTATTTTTCTATTGTATTACTGTATCATAGCTTGTCTAGCCATTCAAATATGCAAATCTTAAAAGCAAGTTTACCTTAGTTAAAAAATGACAATATGTGGCAGGTGACTGACTCATTAAATAGAGAAATAAACCTGATTTTATTACCAATCTCAACACTAATAGTTCATAGAATGGTCACATAATACAGAAATGGCAATTTATAATCTTGAGTACATTTGTATTTTGGAAAAATACATCAGAATTGCATGATTGACTGTCTTGCAATGATGTGCTTCAGTATTTTATCCATTGTTGCATTTCTTTAAACCCAAAATTTTATCTTTTCTGTAAGATATAATGAATGTTCCTAGTTATGTATCCTTTTGTAAAAAAAGGTAAATTAAAGAATCTTTTTCTCCAGCCTTAAGGAAGCATTTAAAACACAAGGAAATTCTCTTCTTGGATATACTCTCTAAAGCAGGGGTCCTCAAACTTTTTAAGCAGGGGGCCAGTTCACTGTCCCTTAGACTGTTGGAGTGCCAGACTGTGGGCCCCAGGATGAGTCGGCTGCTAAGCAGGACAGGCAGTGGTGGCAAAAACACCCAGTGGGCCAGATAAATGTCCTAGACGGGCCATATGTAGCCCATGGGCCATAGTTTGAGGACGCCTGCTAAAGTTTCCAGTGCTGAATATTTCTGAAGGTGTAAAACATACTTCTAGCTCTTTTCATTATAGTTCCTAAGTAGAAGTGTCACTAACTTGTCTCTTGTAATAATACAAAGTTAGTGGGCAAACTATGAGATCCTCTTCCAATATTGAAGTTTCCTTTGGCATACATAATTTTGCAAAATATCCCTTTCCTATTGATAAACACCAATAAATTCCTGAATGCACAGAATAAGAAACAATTTTAATTATGTTTGAGAGAAGCAAACCATTTGGAAAAGTTATATACTATAGATCAAAACTTTAGAATCCTTTACCCAGGAAGTGTGCCATACTTATCAATAAGGTTGGGAGATGTGCTCTGGGCCTGACACGAGACAGACTTATGTATGTCTGTATATAAATTCGAGTCTAGTGTATAATGGCAGAGATTCAGCCTGAAAGAAATTGCTAAGTATTAGATAGAAAGAAAAAGGTAACATAAGAGAGAAATAAAAATTATATTTTAGTATTTTATATGAACAAGTAATAAGAGAAAAGAGTCTGCAGTCAAGTATTGCTATTATCAAATAAAAAAATGTCAGTATTGGACAGAAGTTATATTACATGCATAATAGATAATCGTTTTTTATATTCTCAGTGACAGACTGAGGTAGGTATTTTCATTGTGCTCATGTTCATTAGGACACTGATCACAGAAAGGTTAAATTACTTGTTTGTGGTCACTCAGTGTGTGTTGGAATATTCTGATATCATTTCGATTGTAATCATGGTCTCTGGTAACCCACATGTATGACGTTCAGGTATGTAGAGTGATAACAGACGAGTATGTGCTTTTTCTGTACTTGAGAAAGCCACAAATCCATAGTTTGAGGGGAAAGAAAATATTCTCTCTCTGTTAGTTTCCTAGGAGACTAAGACTAGCTTTTGGCAACTAGCAGTCCCTGACTAATGAGTGGCACATTAGTACTATACTGCGGATTTTGTTTTTGGACAGTGAAATACTGGGGCACTCTACAAATCATAGAGTGGGAGTGAACCCAGGAATCAGGTTTTCTGGAACGTGGACTTACATTACATACTGTGAGAACTTTCTAAAGTTCCTTCCCATTTATGTGGGATCAGCATGGAATAAGTCAAGGTTAAGATAAAGGAATAATAGTGGTAATAATAATAATGAAGCAGATGTTAGCAGCAAGTAATGCTTTATAGTGCTTTCCTGTTTGGAAAGCACTTTCTCATATATTATTTTGTTTAGTTCTACTCATATCCCTTAGAAATAGGTATTTGTATTAAAACACAGTTTACATTTTAGAGATGAGATCCTTGAAGATTATAGATGCTGAAATACAAATTTAGATTTGATATTTTAGAAACAACAGTAACAGCAACAACCTAATTTAAAAGACAAGTAGGTGTGAATCAGGGCCAAAGCAGTGAGGAGAACCATAAAGAATTTTTTAAAAAATTAAATGAATAGCTTTAAGAGCTCCAGAAAGTCTTAGTTATAATACTTCAAAAGAGCCCTAAACTTATAGTTGTGCTTTTTTTTTCTTAGACTTAGGCTGCAATGATAAAATATGCATTAATTTGATAAGCCAGAAATAGTCACTTTAGACCTGAAGTTGATGGGAGAAAACTGAAGGCTAAAATTTATAAAAATTAAAAAAAAGAATGAAATAAGAATATCAAAGAACAGAGTACTACAGTTGGGGGAAAATATGTCTGATATCTTGGGCATGTGTTTATACCTGGCCAAAACATGATGTGGGGGCAATACATACTGCTAAGAACAAGATATAGACACCTGACCGTCCATCACTGTATGAATGGATAAAGGCAATGTGGTACCTAGACATAATGGAATACTACTTCACCTTCAAAAAAGGAGGAAATCCTGTCATTTGTGACAGCATGGATGAACCTGAAGGGCATTATGCTACTTGAAATATACCAGGCACAGAAAGACAAATAGTTCATGATCTCACTTACATGTGGAATCTAAAAAGTTGAACTCATTCAAGTGTAAAGTAGAATGGTAGTTACATGGAGCTAGGAGATGGGAAGATGGTGAAACAAAGTTTCTTGTAGATAGGAGAAATGCATTCTGGATATCTACTATACAACACGGTGAGTTTCATTCATAATTACATATTGTATTGCTGACAATTGCTAAAAGAATAGATTTTAAGTGCTCTCATCACTAAAAATTCTAAGTATGAAAGGTAACTCCTATGTTAATTAACTTAATTTAACTATTCCATGTTGTGTAAAGTATCAGAACATCACAGTGTACCCCATAAATGTATATAATTATGCTGTGCTACTGGCCCTGAGCCTCAGTGACTTTTCTTTCGATTCACCCACTTCCTGAATGTTAGCTCCCCCTCAACATTTTGAT
Organism: Galago senegalensis; assembly: GCA_963575145.1. Taxonomy (NCBI): domain Eukaryota; kingdom Metazoa; phylum Chordata; class Mammalia; order Primates; family Galagidae; genus Galago; species Galago senegalensis. The sequence continues at coordinate 41,283 of CAUYTI010092000.1, read as the reverse complement.
CTTCCTTGTTTTGTCTCTAATCCCCCTACCAAGTTACTCTGAAAAAATCATATTTTAAACTAACTCTTACTTTACGTGTATTTTCAGGTCCCCACACCTAATCTCTAAGTCTATATTTTTCACTGCCTATGTATTTTTTAATCTCAAAATACTGAAAACAGAACTCATCGTTCCAGGCTAAAAGTTTCAGAGTCTTCTTTTATTCATCTCTATACCTTGCCACACAGCCATTCAGTTCTGTTTCTTCTACTTCTGAAATAGCTTTTCTATCCATTTTCTCCCATTCATTTCTACCATTAATGCTCTAATACAAGCCGTTGCCCTTATTTTTTATGACTATTGGAATATTCTCAGTTACCTCTCTGAATTCAGACTTTAAACTCTCCACTGCTTCTGTGCATTAGTAATCTCTTCATAGGCTTAAGGTTTTCTTTCTTTGTGTTTCAAATATTATTACCTGGTAAGAATATTAACAGGGAATAAGTTTTTTAAAGGAGGTTGTTGTCAAATGTTCTTAGGAAATGCTGGGTTAAAGAAACTAAATTATGTTTGTTTATTAGAGCACTTATTAGAACCTATATCGTGTTAATTTACATTATAAATCTTCTGTATAAAATTTAATTCATGGAGAAAACCATCTTGGTTATCTTTTTAATTATTATCTGACTTGAATAGGCCCTCAGTGCCCATGAAGTAGATGGTGCTCAATAAATATGGTCTGACTGAATAAAAGAATGAAAGATGAATATATTCTAACCATCAGTGTCCAATTTTACATAAATATAAAAACTTCTTTATCAAGTAACATCTTAAAGGAGCAGTGTTTATAAAATATTTTCTGTGGAACTATGGTAGAAAATTTGGTTTCTCAACCGTAGAACTAATGTTGTTTTTGGCCTGAGAATTCTTTATGGCAGGGAACCTGTCTTGTGTATAGTAGGATGTTTGGCAGCCTTCCTGACTTTTACCTAGTAGATGTCAGTAGCATCAACATTGCCAGTAATGACAACCAAAAATATCTCCAGCTATTGTCAAATGTCCTTGGGGTTGGATTGAGGGGGAAATAAAGCAAAATCAACCCTGGTGAAGAACCACTGGTTTAAAGTATAATCTGGGCTTATTATTTTGGGGCTCAAAAATGTCCACAACCACTTTGTGGACAACCACAAAATTGTCCACAAAATTAAGTATAAATTCCTTTGACTAATATCCAAGTCCCCTTACTCTAAGAACTTGTGCAGGCACACACACTCACATCCCCAATCCTCTAAGAACTTGTGCACGCACACACACTCACATTCTAGTGCAGGAATCTCTCACATGTATCATCACTCTCTTCATCTCTACCCCATGCCTCTAGTTGGCCAAATGTTTATTGATTTTTTTTGTATAACAATATGTACTATTCAAGGTTGCCTTTAACATTATTTCATATTTCTGATTTCACCTGAATGCAAACGTTTGAAGAAACACTGCATGATGTACCCTGGGTCTTATTAGGAGAGCTCTGCCAACTTTCATATGTATATGACCCAGAAAGAGAATTAATTAATCAATATGCAAAAATTTATTGAGTGTCTACAGTGTGCTAAGCAATGTGCAGTCTGCCAGGGTTATAACAATTATTGAAACACATTCCCAACCTTCAGTGAATTTGCATATGGTGATATATGGCATTAAATAAATGGTATATCAGAGGTAAACACAAAGAAGCAAGGAGCTGAGGATGAGGACCATTAATTTTGTATTGGGAGTTCTTGGCAAGCCCTTGCCTTTATGCTTACTAATGCTGGACAGAACATTCAGCTAGAATGTGGTTGAAGGGGGATACTGTGGGAACAGTAGGGTGGATGTACAAATGCAGATGGCAATAATCAGAGCAGAAGCCAAGATTTTTTTTTCTCAGAAAGTGTGCTCTGGCCGTGAAACAGAGATTTTCACCTCCCTTCCTTTGAGATTAGCTTGAATATGCCAGGGTGATTGTTAAGGATGAACACACAAACAACAACAATCACAACAGCAGAGAAGATTTTTCTAGCCCTGCATTGAGGGAAAGTCCATTAGCATGTATTTCTACATTAAAAATGATATTCAAATTCTCCTTAAAAATTATTATGTTGGTTACTACAAATGCATATTTTATTTGAATAAGTTATTAACTAAAGTAGTGGAAGCTATATAGACAAAACAAATGAAACATAGAATTTATCAAGCTGTCCTAACAGTATTTTCTATATTTTCTTTCTATTTCTCCAAAATGCTTAAAATGGAAATACATTTGTACTTGCAAATTTTTGCTTAATTATGCTCAGATACAAGTTTGGCAAATCTATTTGAGATGAGTTTTGGCCTGAAGGAAATGAAGTCTGAGTCCAGAAAGTGATGTAGTTTTGGTGCTTATTGCACTCATTTTTTTATGGGTGATTTTTTCCTGTGAAGATTGCTATGGACAGCTGTCTATTGACTTTGGAAAGCACAAAGCACACTTTGTGTGAAGATTCTGAAATGTTGATAGTGGCTTCTGGGAATTCTGTGAAGGTAATGAAAGAAGGCCAAGTTTGATCTGTTAGGTCTGTACTGTTATGTCTGTCCCAACCTTAAGAGCAGTGCTATATAAGCTAAATAACAGTCATCTCATCCATGTTTACTCAATCTAGGCTCTAGATTCTAAGCCATTGTAGTCCCTTAGTTCATTTTCCAGAATGATGATTTAAATTATCAACCTAATTGTATCCATTTATAATTTTAATTTATAGAAAGAAATAACAAGCAAAAATCTATAAATGTTAAGCACCAACACCATCCATAATCTCATAACTCTGTCTTCTAAATGTGCATTTTTTTCTTTTATTTGTCAACATACATAGCTATATATACATCATTTTATGTGCAGTATTTTTTGTATTAATTTATATTATAAATGTTTTATCTTTGCCAAATACATTCTATTGTTTATATGACTGATTTTTCACTTTCTCAGTTGTTTCATCCTTAAGTACTCCCACATAAATAAATTTTGGGATGATATTACTTAGAATACTAACTAAACATATCAACTTGTCTTTTAGTGTTTATATTTCAGTTGGCTTCTGAAAATCCATGATAATAAAGTATTTGAAGAATAAAAATATTTTATGTGGTCAGAATGAATTATTTCTGAATATATGTACATATATATTTTTAAGTATGATTTAGGCAAATCACTGATAACTTCATTTTTAGAGTTATTATAACTTCCTTGTACAAAGCAAATCTAATGTCAATATTTACAGATGTTCTGTTTGTCCTCAACTCCAGTTCCTCTTTCAGATGGATGTAAACAAATACTGAATAAATACAGAAGCCTCAGCCTCAAATATATTTGGACAATTCTTCATTCCAAACCAAGCCTGGCATTCCTGGCCTCCCATAACGCACTATGAAGTTCCTGCTCTAACCTGGCTCCCACCAATTCCCTATATGAATTATTCTCCTTGATAAACAAACCTACTCACTGTACTCTAAACACTCAATGTCCATCTATCTCCATTGCCTGTATATATGCTACTTTCACTGTCAGAATCTTCCTTGTTTCACTACGGCTTATAGGAATCCTATTTCAACTTGAAGTAGGAGCATTGCCAGCAAATTTTCGCCAATTAACCTAATCTTAGAGGCAGCTCTCTTCTTTTATTTTACTCAGTGGGACTTAATTCTGCTAGTCTTCATTTTTACTTTTTTTTTTTTTAACTAGGTCACAGTATCCTTGAGGACAAAATCTGTACAAATCTTTGCATTGATTTATGCTAATTTGATGATTTTCTATCAATGAACCACAAACTCTCAAGTAGAATCAATGATTTTACTTTCTGCCACAATCTAGGAGGGTATTTTCTTCAACCATTATGAGTGTATTACGAGCCTGGTGAACCACTATTCTATTTGAGATGCATTGTAATAGTTTCTGTGCAGGAGTATCACAGTTGTGTCTGTATTGGTTGTTCTCTTAGCACTCTGGGGAATGTTAGTCTTTCACTACCATAAGCTGAATACAGTAGAGTCTATGTTTTCTTCTTTGCTTTGTAATGAGGGATCTGTTTCCAATAAAATGACAGCATATTCAGGCAGCTGAACAGCTGCTATCATGGCAATGGGTTAGCATCACCCACAACAACTATAACTCAACTGGGTAGCAACAGTGATTCTGCCAAATGTAGATAAAATTTACTGAAATTAACAGAACTTAAAGGTACTGCCAACAATATAGGGCTCAACAATTAGTTTTAGACCTAATATCCCCTTGGTGAAATTTTTTCTAACCTCTAAAATTGTCATCTGTAAAATCTTCTGTGTAGATATCCTTTTTTGCTCTTTTTATACTACACCACACTCAACTACAGCTTTTCTCTCACTATATGAATGACTATTAGACACGTGTGAAGTTTTTGTGACTATAGCTAAGGCTGGCTGACTGAAGTCAGAAAGATGTAGGACAGTGCTTATTTATCTTTTGTTGTTGTTGTTTCAGAAAAGCATAGATTCAACTACTTACAACCACATCCATGAAAGATTTCTACTGTCCAGATCTCCCTCTCACAATTTTGTGTCACTGGAAGAACTAATTTGTTCCCAAGTCTTTTCATTTTTCTATACCAACATTCCTGGTCAGACATGGCAGGGTATACACAGTGGCATGGAGGATTTTACAGTGACTTTTGTATGAAGTCTTCTGTGTGCAGCCCTCTACAATGAAGAGAGCTGCTCATTTTAGTGAGTGTTTCTTCATTCTTATATTCAAACACTGAATAATGTTTCTTTGAAAATCTCTTATAATGCCAAGTCTTTCTTGACTCTTCTTTTCAAATCAATGTGGATATTAGCAATGAAGGTCAGAAGACCAGTTGAAGCTCTTGGCCATGGTATTGAATAGTAAAATGAAGAGATTAAAATAAGTCTCTCAGGTTCTGTATTTCCTACTGTCATTGTGTATACTCTAATGGGAAATTTGAATATGAATAAGCATTTATTGTGAATTACAATAAAATAATCAATAAAGGAAGAAACCCTTGAATATTCTGTACACTATGCATTGTTGTTTATAAAAATGTTACATTAACATTTTTGGTTGATAACATTGCCATGGTATTATCTTGTATAAGTTATCAAAACTATGATGTGTCAGTCATTGTAATTTAATATATAACAAGAAAGGTTATTTGAGTTGCATTCTGGGAGAAAAAGATGGAAAAAATTATGGTCTCCAGATAGATCCAGATGGCCAGGAGACTTACAGCATCTGGTGTCCTTATTAGAAACCAGAGGCCTTAAGTTAAATACATGCACATATGAGGTCCACAACTTATATGCTACCTAATTACATAATGATTGTATCATTTCATATTATGATGTTTGATTAAATGGACTGTGGATAGAAAAATCATCACAACTAACAACATTAAAAGCATTTTGCCTAGTGACATCAAACATTTAAACTGAATGACAGAAATGAATATGTAAGAAATCTAATTTTCATGCAGTTCCTGGGGCTGATTTATATTTATTTCCAAATGCAGCATGTAGAAACTGGTTTAGTTATTTAATTGGGAAAGCGTAACAGAAAATTTGGAAAGGAGATGAACAAAGCAGAGTTTGGAAAATGTTATGCTATGAATTATGTTTAAAAATAAATATTTCAGCAGTTTCTTTACTGTTTATAGTCTTTTGCCTCATATGGCTAGAGGTAAACTTTGACTAATGTCTACTTATCATAAGACATTAATGGGATCAATTGGCAGTGTGCTGAATGCCTCACATATAAGTTGTACAGACATAGAATCAAAATTGTTTTACTGCTTCTGTGACATCAAAGAGACATGTAAACAAATTTATTTTTATTCATTTATTTATTTTTTGGTTGAGACAGAATCTTACTTTGTCACCCTATGTAGAGTGCTGTGGTGACCACCACCACACACAGCTGCTTTGTTTATTTTTAGTAGAGATGGAGTCTTGCTCTTGCTCAGGCAGTTCTTGTACTCCTGAGCTCAGGTAATCCACCTCCCTGAGTGCTAGGATTACAGGCGTGAGCCACCATGGCCAATACGGATTTTTTAAATCAAAACTGGTCACTCATACGTGAAAGACTCATTTTCCATAGACATCTCTAACCCCTTTCTCAAATACTATTTGTATTTTGTACATGTTCTTTTTAATAATAGAATCATGCCTTATATTAGAGGTATAAGCCAAGTTTCTGAAGTGTTTCAAACTCAGTATGCCTTAAAGTTTTATTCATGCTGTTTAATAGTAAAACAGAATATGATGGAAATGTGATTAGAATCTTTGGGATCTATTTATGGGGAGATGCAGCCACAGGTAGCAGAGTCAGGACTTTATCTTTGGTTTGTTTGACTTCAGTCATAGTAACTAACATTTTTTGCTGCTATATGTGGGCATACCTTCACAGAACATCTTTTAAAGGATTTTAATAACTGAATGAAATTACTTATTTGCCTGACCTATTATTCATTGAATTATCCAGTTTAAATCTGCATTGACCTAGCCTACTGTCATCTATTCAGAACACAAGCCACATTTAGCTCTAGACCTACCTAAACTGGCAGCCTGTACTAGTTACACGGGTAAACTGACATGTCAATCTTAAGCTGTGTTTTTACTCTGTGACCTGACCCAAGTAGCTCACAGTTTTTCTTTATCAGTTTGGCATGATTCAAAAATAGATAATTTTAAAATGACAAGTAAGTAAAATGTGTTCCAGTTTCATTGCCTTGTTGCATATGAGTTCCTAAGAGACTATTCAACTTAATAAACTACTTGGGAATATTTTTAATTCTTCAGATACAAGTTGAAGATGATCCTCTCATGTAAAATTGCCAAATGTTTTCTGAACCTATAGAAGAGTTCACATTCATGTTACTTCTTATGTCTCATTTCAGGGGGAAAAAGGCCTCTAAATATTTTAAGAATCTATAATAATAGATAATATTTCTTTCAGAATTCTGCAAACAGAATGTACAGCATTCATTGACTCATTCATTCAGTCAGATAATAAAAATCTCCTCAGGGCCTAATATGCATGGGCAAAACACTCATTGTCTTTTTTACGTAGTATTTCTGTTAAAGAATGTCATGGAATAGGAAATTGACCAGTCTACGCTGCATAAATCATCTGTTTATTTATTGTTCTAATACTACAGGAAACATCTCCTCATAAGTCATGAAGGAATCTTTGAGCTAATGAGACACAAATTTTCATATATAAAACAGACGGGCAATCTTGGGTTTTGTTACAAACAATAATAGTGTATCACTTACTTGAGCCTTAACAAACTATGTGTTTGCCTCTGTGTGTGTGTATGTGTGTGTGTATGTGACCTAAATAAATAAATAAAAACAAAAGTAGGATCTCATCTGATTGAGTTGGTATCTTGGACACTTCTGGTTTGATATATTCTGTTCTTGGTAGGAAAAGTAAAGAAATAAATACATACTTACATTATTAGGGCCTTTTATCTAGTTTGGCCAATTGGGCTTTGGGGAAAGTTTTCAGGACCAAAAATGAAGATAATCTTCCAACTCCTTTTCTCTTATCTGTTTTAAACAATCTATAATAAACTTTATGCATTTTGTAATGTTCAATGTTGGTCCCAAACCTTTTGTTTAGGAAGGGTCAATAATAATCATAAGTCTTTTCTTCTAGAGCATGCAGTGTTGTGCAGTGGCCAATGTTGGGGACTGAAATTCAGACTAACCTCTACTTATTTTATTATCTAGACTAACACATTAGTCATGTTATTTTAATTTTTTAGCTCTCACTTTCATCAACTATAAAATGAAAAGATTAAATGGTAAACTACATAACCTAAGTCAAGTTATTTAACCTCTATTTGCATCAGTGTCTTAGTTTGTATATGAAATCAATAATATGACCAACTCCAAGGGTTGCTGTGAGGAGTAAATATAATTCACTTCCACTGATGGTGACAAGTCCAAAATACTCACTGTGATGAGTATTTCTACAAACTCACAGGCCCTTTCTTGGTTAATCCTGGTCTTTTTAAATCTTATCCCACTGAATTAATTTAGGTCAGGATTTCTTTATTGTCCTGTATCTGTTATTTCTTTTCCATGACAAATCATGCTGGTTGTGGAACTCATCTATTTCTGTGATATTCTTCAATAATAGGCACTGAAAACACACAGAGACATGAAATTTGGTTGAATCTGACAGTATTTATTATTTTCTAGTTATTATACTAACTAGATTGACACACTAGTTGTGTTACTCTTGTAAGAAATTCATGTTTTTTTTTATAATTACAGTTTTATTTTAAACAGTGCAAATCAGGACTAGAGAAATGAAGGAGAATGAGCTCTAGGAGGGTCCTTATTGAGGAGTTTCCCTGACCTTCCCCTGTGGAATCAGGATAGGTCACCCCTTGGTACATCAGTGGGTTCACCGACAAAAAACTTACCCTGAGCCTTGATCGTTTTGTTTTTAATTTTTTAAAATTTATGTTTAATTATTATAGGTACACAATAGTTGTATATATTTATAGGGTACTCGTGATGTTTTGATATAGGCATATGATGTGAATTAACCAAATCAGCATAATTTGGGTATCTGTCACCTTAGGCATTTAACATTTTTGTATATTATGAACATTCTATTTCTATTCCTTCAGTTTTTTCAAAGTATACCCTCCAACCTTTTATTACTTCACATTGCTCTCAGCTAACAACTTTTCTTTCAATGGCTGTGTTGCCAATATTATATCACTTCTAATTCATCCTGTATCTGCCTTTTAGACACATCTTTCCTACCCACTGCTTGATAGCTGGTACGGAAAATCAAAACATGCCTTTATCCAGCCTGTAAGACATCATATATTCATCATTGTTTTCCATTATTCCCCACATATACACACACCTGGCTCTTCTCTTCAGACAAGCCAATCTTCTCATTCTCATACAGCAATTTTTTATCTCAACTCTTTGTATTTTTTGTCCCTTTCTGTCAGAATGCCCTTTTTGCTAATTGGTCACAGCTATTTTTCAATGTCTAGCTCTTCAATGAAGTCTTTCCCAAAGACTTCATTTCAAGTCATGATCTTTCAAGTTTCTAAGTAACTATGTGTTCACCATCAGTATCATACTGCTTAGTATTTGTTTAGTTTTTCACAAACAGTGTCTTTCTTGCTCTATTACCTAGGCTTGAGTATAGTGATCAGAGATCACTGCAGTCATGAGCTCCTGGGCTCCAGGGATCCTCCCACTTCAGCCTCCTGAGTAACTGGGACTGTAGGCACAAACCACCATACCTGACTATGTTTTCTTAAATTTTATATAGAGACAGGCTAACCCTGCATTGCTCCAACTGGACTTTTTCTTATTAATTAATTTATTTTTTGTCTAAGGCAGAAGAGAAGAAGGATGATACCAACTGAGACTATACTAATCACCCTTTAGGAGTAGCTGTTAGATGAAAAGGCAGAAGGAGGGGGAAATGAAGGATGATACCAACTGAAACTAGGACAACCAATACCCCATTATTAGTAGTTGGTACAGTCCCAGACAGAAGTGGGGGTGGGGAAGAAGAGTGATACCAACTGAGTCTAGGACAACCAATTACCCATTAGGAGTACCTGGTAGAGCCTAAGGCAAATGGGGGCAGGGAAGATACCAACAGAGACTAAACAAATCACTCATTAAAAGTAGTAGAGAGAGTTCAAGGCAGAAGGACAGGGGAATGGTGCTACCAACTGAGACTAGGAAAACCAATCACCCTATAGACATAGTTGGTAGAGTCCAAGGTAGAAGTGGATGGGAAGAAGGGTGACACCAACTGAGTCTAGGACAATAAATCACCAATTAGTAGTAGTCAGTAGAGTCCAAGGCAGAAAGGGAGTGGAAGAAGGGTGATACTGCTGACACTAGGAGAAACAATCACCCATCAGGAGTAGTAAGTAGACTCCAAGGCAGAAAGGGGAGGAAAAAGGGTGTCACCTGCAGAGACTAGGACACCCAATCACCCATGAGGAGTAGCTGGTAGCGTCCAAGGCAGAAGGGAGGGGGAAGGAAGGGTGATACCAACTGAAACTAGGACAACCAATCACCCATTAAGAGTAGTTGGTGCCAGAAGTGCATTAATGTACATAGTTAACATTCAATTAAAAAATTAAAAAAAAAAAAGAGTAGTTGGTGCAGTCCAAGGCAGAAGAGGGAGGGATAGAAGAGTGATACCATCTGAGACTAGGATAACCAATCACCCATTAAGAGTAGTTGGTACAATCCAAGGCAGAAGTAGGGGAAGAAGGGTGATACCAACTGAGACTAAGACAACCAATCACCCATTAGGAGTAGTTGGTGGACTCCGAGACAGAAGGGGGAGGAAACAGGGTGTTACCAGCAGAGACTAGGACAACCAATCACCCATTAGGAGTAGTTGGTAGTGTCTAAGGTGGAAGTGGGTGTGGGGGGGAATAAGAGTGATACCAACTAAGACTAGGATAACTAACCACACAGTACGAATAGTTGATAGAGTCCAAGGAGGAAGGGGGGGAATAAAGAAAAGTGATACTAACTGAGACTAAACAAATCACCCCTTAGGTGTAGTTGGTAGAGTCCAAGACAGAAGAGGGAGAAAGGAAGGGTGATACCAACTGAGACTAGGACAGCCAATCACCCATTAGGACTAGTTGGTAGAGTCCAAGGTAAAAGCACAGGGGAGGGGGTAGAAGGGTGATACCAAGTGACATTAGGACAACCAATCACCCATTATGAGTAGTTGGTAGAGTCTAAGACAGAACGGGGAGGGAAGAAGGGTTATAACAATTAAGACTAAAACAATTGCCAATTAGGATTAGTTGGTAGAATCCAAGGCAGAAAGCAGGGTGAAGAAGGGTGATACCAACTGAGACTAGGACAACCAATCACTCATTAGGAGTAGTTGGGTGGAAGTGGGGGGCATGAAGGGGATACCAATTGAGACTAGGACAAACAATCACCAATTAGGATAGAAGCGAAGAAGAGTGATACCAACTGAGACTAAACCAATCAACCTTTAGGAGTAGTTGGCATATTCCAAGGCAGAAGTGGGGGAAAGAAGGGTAATACTGAGACTACAACAACCAGTCACCCATTAAGAGTAGTTGGTACAGTCTAAGGCAGAAAGGAGGGGGCTGAAGAAGGGTGATACCAACTGAGGCTAGGACAGCCAATCGCCTATTAGGAGTATTTGGTAAAGTCCAAGGCAGAAGCAGGGGGGATGAAGGGGGATACCAATTGAGACTAGGACAAACAATCACCCATTAGGATAGAAGCAAAGAAGGGTAATACCAACTGAGACTAAACCAATCTATCATTAGGAGTAGTTGGTATATTCCAAGGCAGAAGTGGGGGAAAGAAGGGTAATACTGAGACTAGGACAACAAGTTACCCATTAAGAGTAGTTGGTACAGACCAAGGCAGAATGGAGGGGGTGGAAGAAGGGTGATACCAACTGAGACTAGGACAGCCAATCACCCATTAGGATTAGTTGGTAAAGTCCAAGGCAGAAGCAGGGGGGATGAAGGGGGATACCAATTGACACTAGGACAAACAATCACCCAATAGGATGGAAGCGAAGAAGGGTGATACCACCTGAGACTAAACCAATCAACCATTAGGAATAGTTGGTACATTCCAAGGCAGAAGTGGGGGAAAGAAGGGTAATACTGAGACTAGGACAACCAGTCACCCATTAAGAGCAGTTGGTACAGTCCAAGGCAGAAAAGAGGGGGTGGGAGAAGGGTGATACCAACTGAGACTAGGACAGCCAATCACCCATTAGGTGTAGTAGGTAAAGTCCCAGGCAGAAGCGGGCGGGGGGGGGGGGAGGGGGGACGACGAAGGGGGATACCAATTGAGACTAGGACAAACAATCCCCCATTATGAGTACTTGGTAGAGTCTAAAGGAGAAGAGGTGGGTGGGGAAGAAAGGTGATGCCAAGTGAGACTAAACCAGTCACCTATTAGGAGTAGTTGGTAGAGTCCAAGGCAGAAGGTGGGAAATAGAAGGGTGATACCACCTGAGATTAAACTAAACACCCATTACAAGTGATTGGTAGAGTCTAAGGGAAAAGTAGGGTGGGGGAGAATTTTGATGCCAACTGAGACTAAACCAATAACCCATTAAGAGTAGTTGGTAGAGTGTTAGGCAGAAAGGGGAGGTGGGGGAAGAAGAGGACAACCAATCACTCATTTGGAGTAGGTGAAAGAGTCCAAGGTAGTAGTGGGGGGGGGAGGGTGATACCAACTGAGTCTAAGACAACCAGTCACCCTTTAGGAGTAGTTGGTAGAGTCCAAAGCAGAAGGTGGAGGGAGGGAATAAGGGTGATCCCAACTGGTATCAGGACAATCTAGCACCCAGTAGAAGTAGTTGATAGAGTCCAAGGCATAAGTGTGGTGTGGGAAGTAAGGTAATGTCATCTGAGACTAAAACAATCACATGTTAGGATTAGTTGGTAGAGTCCAAGTCAGATGTAAGTGGAAAGAAGGGTGATACCAACTCAGACTAAACTTATTATGAGTAGTTGGTACATTCTAAGGCAGAAGAGGGGGTGGAGGATGATACCAACTGAGACTCAACCAATCACATATTAGGACTTGGTAGAGTCCAAGGCAAAAACAGAAGAGGGCAGATAGGGTCATAAGAACTGAGACTGGGACAAACAATAACCCATTAGGAGAAGTTGGTAGAGTTTAAGGCAGAAGGGAGATACCAAGTGAGACTAGGACAAGCAATCACCCATTATGAGTAGTTGGTAGAGTCTAAGTCAGAAGTGGAGGACAGGATAGAAGGGTAATGCCAACTGAGACTAAACCAATTACCCATCAGCAGTAGGTGGTAAAGTCGAAGGCACAATTTGATGTTGGAAGAAGGGTGATACCAACTGAGACTTGGAATGCTCATCACCCATTAGGAGTAGTTGGGAGAGTCCAAGTAATAATCTTGGGGGGGGGAGCCATACCAACTGAGACTAGGACAACCATTCACCCATTAAGAGTGGTTCACAGAGTCCAAGGCAGAATGTGTTGGGGGAAGAAGGGTGATACCATGTGAGACTAAGAAAACCCATCACCATTTAGGAGTAGGTAGGAGAGCCCAAGGCAGAAGATGTGTGGGGGAGAATAAGGGTGATACCAACTGAGACTCAACCATCGCCCATTAGAAGTAGTTGGTAGAATCTAAGGCAGAAGGTGTGGGGGAAAGTGTGATACCAACTAAGATTAAGACAACAAATCACCCATTAGTGGTAGAGTCCAAGGTGGAAGGAGCGGGGAGGAAGTGAAGCCAACTGAGACTAAACCAATCACCCATTTGGAGTAGTTGGTAGACTCCAAGGCAGAAGTAGGGGTGGTGGGATGAAAGGTCATACCAACTGAGACTAAACCAATCCCCCATTAGGAAAAGTTGGTACAGTCTAAGGCAGAAGGGGTGGGGGAGAAGGGAGGGAGAAGTGCACTATTTCGCGAGCATCGTGTTGGGCACCTCTAGTTCCAGGTACTGAGGCAGGAGGATGACTTGGGCCCAAGAGTTTGAGGTTGCTGTGATGATGCTATGTCACTTTACCCAGGGTGACAGAGTGAGACTCTGTATCAAAACAAACAAAAAAAAAAAGTGTAAGTATTTACCTCTGAGGAATGTAAGTGATTTGGAATATTAGTCATCTGTGTTCTTATGAAAAGTTTAATCACTATTTCTACAACTTCAGGTCTTCCTTCTCTTGCCTTCCCTTTTGCATTCCTTGGATCCACCTATTATTCTACCTCTGTAATACAAAACAAGATTGCTTTCATAAGCCTAAGCTACAAACACTGCCCCCAGCTCACCATTGCATATCTATTACTGACCTTATGTAGAAGGACCTTCATTTTAAAAGGCCCTGCTTCCTTTAATGCATCTCTAATCAGTCTCCTTCTTCACTGAGTTTGCTCACCTTCCTCAGGGGCTGCACTTCTAAAGGATAGACGTTTTCTTTGTTTTTTATTTTTTAAGTTTCCTTTCTTGGCACTGTGCTTGGTAAATACTAGCACTTAACCAATTTTTCTTCTTCAATAGACTATATATTCTTACATGGGTTATAGACCCATGGTTTTCACATTTATTTAGAGTAAAAGGAAACACTTATGTAAGAGTTTTACTATCTATATAGCAGTTATTATGTGTCTGGCAACATTCTCAGTGTTCCATATGAATTGGTGTAGTTTATCCTCAGGGGAAACCAGTGAAGTAGGTGGCATTACCTGGTCCATTTCACAAACTAGGCAATTGAGGCAAAGAGAGTTTGGCAATTTGTGTTTGATTTCGCAGTTAATACAAAAAAAAATCTGGATTTGAACCTAGGCCATTGAGCTCTGGAGTTCATGCTTTTAAGTCATAGATTATATGTGCTTGGCTTGGCGCCTGTGGCTCAATCGGCTAAGGCGCCAGCCACATACACCTAAGGTGGTGGGTTCTAATCCCCAGCCCGGCCAACAATGACGGCTACAACCAAAAAATAGCTGGGTGTTGTGGCGGGCGCCTGTGGTCCCAGCTACTTGGGAGGCGGAGGCAGGAGACTCGCTTGAGCCCAGGAGTTGGAGGTTGCTGTGAGCCGTGATGCCAGGGCACTCTACCCAGGGGGATAGCTTGATGCTCCGTCTCAAAAAAAAAAAAAAAGATTATATGTGCTTCGTCTCGATGATGTAGTCATAACAATGTTCACTTACCAACTAAATGAAGTATATTTATAATTTTATAAGCTTTGTATGCCCAATATCTATTATGCTGATTGAAAGGGAACTTAAACACGCCGTACTCAAGTACACATGTTTGTTAAATGAAGGGTTTTTTGCTTATGTGTTGGTTGGTTGATTGGTTTTTGTTTTTTTGCAAAAAGCATATTATAGAAGAGGGCCCATGAATACCACATATTTTAATCCCTTTCAATTCTTCCGGTATTCATGAATTGCCTTCTGTATAACAGGAAAGTCCACTTGTGTTATCTCACTGAAGGTTTGCAACAACCATATGCCTTAGCTGCAGTTGTTGGTTTGGGAGCTGATATTACCCTAGAGAGTGTTAATAGTACTGTCACATGGAGGCAAGATCATTTCATATCGCTCCTTTGGGCTGTAATATTATCAATATGCAGAAATATCAGTGGTTTTGTCATGAATTAGGACAGAAAATAAAATGTAGAAAATCAGAGATTATGGTTCCTTTTATAATCAGATGTTTCATCCTTAAAAATCATCATTTGTGCATAGAAGTAGCATAGTATGTTGGTTACAAGCTTGGCTCCTAGACCCAGACTGTCTGGTTTGAATCTCACCTTAACCTGACTGGCTGTGTGACATTAAACAAGTTATATAGTCTCTCTGTGACTCAGTTTTCTCAGCTGCAAAATGCTAGTAATAGCATGGATTTCATACACTACTCTGAAAATTAAGGAATTTAACATATGCAGAGTACTTAGAATAAGGTCTGAAAGTAGCAAGTACTTAAGAAGTGTTAGTTGAATGAATAAATATACCTGCTCACCAACATCTTCCCATATGGTTCTAAATCTCCAATGAGTCCAGAATACATGTGTTAAGTAATGGTATCATAAGCTTAGAGTCTCCTTTTTAAATAAAAATCAAACTGTTTTGATGTGTAGGCTCAAAGTCTAATACATGGAGGTCTTGTTTCATTTCAAAAAGGAAAAGTACATATTTCAGGATTAACAAATAAGAATGGTTGGAACAAACACAGAATTAAAAAAATAACTATAAATATATTTTAAAAATTCCAATTCCCTCCCCCAAACACTTTTTTTATGAAGATTAAGGGGCTAATTTAAGTAAACATTCAAAAAGGGAAAAATTAGGGGAGAAAAGTCTATTTCCCCAGCTGGGAAATGTCTGCAGATACAGCGAATACTTAGTCAGCAGATCTCTATTTTTATTCAAGCAGCTTGCCAAGAAATACAGTGGCTGCAGTTTTCTCCTCTCTAATGTGAACTGCAGTTCAGCTAGGAATACTGAAAATGGATGCCCATCCTTTAGTGTGCCTGAGTGGGCGATGGGTAACACATAGGTCAGCAGATTCTTCTGCTCTCTACTATGGGAATTGGCCCAGTTAACAAAGGCAAACTGGGTTAGGTCGAGGTTGATAACATAATGGTACTGTTTGAGTATGCTTCATGCACACTCTCTTGCAAAAATCAGTGTGCAATTTTCTGGTTTCCCATTTGTCATAGAAAGCCATCATGCCCGTGAATATTTTTCTATAAGCTTCAAGAGTTTCATGCCTTAAAATGTGATGAGTACGTTATGGCTTATACTATGGTTTTATCTACACAATCTGTCTTAACTATCTTTATACTTTTCTTCACACTTCGTGACCACCAGGAATGACTTTGGCTGTCCCTCTAAATTTTTGATTCTTAAGTCTTACTAGCCCTTTAGGCCCTGAAGCTAATGCTAGCCCATCCAAAAAGCCCCTATTAGGGAGTGAACATTTCCTTCCCTTAACTCTTTTATTTTTAATTATTAAGTCATATACACATAGATCATGAATACATTTATGCATATGTGGGGTACAATGTGTTGATTTTTTTCTTATACAATCTGACGTGCTTACATCAAACCAATCAACATAGATTTTGCTTCATTTACTTGATTGTTGTGTTAAGACATTTATGTTCTACACTTGACAGATTTGACTTGCACCCTATGCTCCATAGATATGGTCCTGTCATTTGCCTTTCTATTAAATCTCCCCCTCCCCTCCCTTCCCACTCCATTTCTCTCTTTCATCATGGGCTGTAGTCTTGTTTTGTCTTTCATAAGAAAGTATGAGTAAATATAACTTGGTTTCATAGAAGTACTGAGTACATTGGATACTTTTTCCTCAATTCTTGAGATACTTTACTTAGGAGAATATGTTCTGGGACCTTACATGTAAACCTAAAAGAGGTAAAGACTTTATCTATTTTAAGGCTGCATAGTGTTCCATGGTATACATATACCATAATTTATTAATCCATTCATGGGTGTATGGGCACTTGGGCTTCTTCCACGACTTGACTATCATGAATTGAGCTGCAGTGAATAATCTGGTGCAAATATCTTTTTTGCAAACTAATTCTTGGTCTTTTGGATATACTCCTAGTAGAGGAATTACACGATCCAAGGGCAGGTCAAGTTTTAGAACCCTGAGTGTTCTCCAAACTTCCTTCCAAAAGGAACATATTAGTTTGCATTCCCACCAGCATTGGAAAAGTGTTCCCTTTTCTCCACATCCACACCAACATCTGTATTTGGGGAATTTTGTTATGTGGGCTACTCTTACTGGAGTTAGATGGTATCTCAAAGTGGTTTTGACTTGCATTTCTCTCATAATTAAAGATGATGAGCATTTTTTCATGTGTCTATAGACCATGTGCTTGTCTTCTTCAGAGAAGCTTCTGTTCAGATCTCTTGCCCATAGTGAAATTGGATCACTTGTTCTTTTCTTATTGGTAAGTTCTCTGTGGATTCTGGTTATCGGACCTTTGTCGGAAACATAACCTGCAAATATCCTCTCCCATTCTGAGGGCTATCTACTTACTGTGTTCTTGGCAGTGCAGAAGATTTTTAGTCTGATCAGATACCAATAATGTATTTTTGGTATTGCTTCAGTTGCCCTGGGAGTCCTCCTCGAAAAGTTTTCTCACAGGCAAATTTCTTCAACTGTTTACCCTGCACTCTTTCCAAGAATCTTTATGGTTTCATGTCTCAGGTTTAAGTCTTTTATCCAGTGAGAGTCAATTTTTGTTAGAGGTGAAAGATGTGGGTCCAGTTTCAGTCTTCTAGAAGTCACCAGGCAATTCACTCAGCACCATTTGGTAAATACGGAATCTTTCCCCCAATTTAAGTTTTTGATAGGCTTATTGAAGATCAAATAACGATAAGTGTCTGGATTTATCTCTTGGTTTTCAATTCTGTTCCATACATCTACCTTTCTATCTTTGTGCCAATACCATGCTGTTTTGATCACTATAGATTTATAGTATAGTCTGAAGTCTGGTAGTGTGATTCCACCTGATTTGTCTTTATTTCTGAGTAGTGTCTTGGCTATTCGAGTTTTTTTCTGTTTACATATAAAATGAAGAACTAGTTTTTCCAGATGAAGTTTCCTTTGTATCTGTTTCAGCACAAGGTCACTTTTTATTATGTATTCTATCAATTTATTTTATGTATTTTTTAGTTCCCTTATTAGATTATAAGCTTTCTGAGGACATTTCTGTATCATCATGATATTGTACACTGTGTTTTGAATGATATTCACCATGTAGTAGGTGCATAATGGATATTGACAAGTGACTGTATAAATATAAGATCACTTAATCCCTACAATAATCTAGGAATAAGGTATATACATTTCTATTTGTAAATTAATGACAATTATAATAATGGTAGTTAACATTAATTGTTGAGAATTTGCTAAACATCAACATATATGTTTTGAGCATGTCATCCCATCTAATCCTGATAACAATTTTATAAAGTAGGTACTATTATTATCACCATTCTAATTTTACAGATGGAGTGATAGGGACACAGAGAAGTCATGTATTTTGCCAAAACAGCAATTTATAGAGTCTACATTTGACTGAACACTTAGTCAGTCTGTTCCAGATCCTTTTCCCTTTATCACCACACATTTATATTCATAGTTTCATAGAAAGTCAAAGTAGGAATTTAGATTTAACCCTAGGATTTCTGATTGCATGTCTAGTGCATTTTCTATTGTAAAGACCTAGTGCCTTGCCACATAGTTGTTTAACTATTAAACTCTACTTAATCCTTCTCTATAGTTCCTAACATCCATAACTGGACTTTCTGGTTTTACAAGGCCAATCATTACTATTCCTTCATAGTACACTGTTAACCTTCATGAAATCAGCCATGGCATGACCTAGAACATAAAAGTGTAGAATACATTCAAATTATAAAGGTAATATGGGATATAAAATAAAATACCTAAAGCTGAGATCTTCTGTGGGCTACCTAAGATTCAACGTTTATTTGAAAAGGACTATAAATCCAGTACAATCAGGATAGTCAGAGCAATAGTTGAATGGTTATCAGCCTTGGCTACATATCAGGATATCCTGCAAAATGTGTTAAAACAGAGATTACTGAGGTTCACTCATGCTATATCAGAACTTGACTTTTCTTTTAGTTCATACCATTGGTCAATTGTTCACTGTGTCAGATGGTAGAGCTGAGCCTGAAATTTATATTAGAAAAACACTCCATTATAGCATGAGTTAGTATTTAATAAATAACATGTATTATTATTCATAAATTACACTGCATAGAAATAAATTAGAGGTTTTCTTTTATCTACTAACTGTATTATGAATATTTATTATTGAATTAATACTAAAACAATCATTAAAATTTAGCATCTTCTTTCATATGTATTATTTTTAAATACTATGATTTTTTTAATTTTTATTTTTATTTAAGTAAAAATACTGAATTACTATGTTATCCTCCCCAGAAGTTTGAAAGAAAATTAATTTAAAAAATTCACCCATATATCAGAATCAGAAAGCACAAATCAAAAACCATTGAGAAAGATATAAAAGGAAGTTATTTGGAACATTGAATAAAATGTTGGGAAAATACATAAAATGCCAGGAAATGAATTCAGAGCTACAACTTCCGGTAGAATATAGGACATATACGTCGGTGATGGTGCAGAATTGCACTTCTCTTCAATTTGGTCTTGAAATCTCTTTCTCTGCAAAGGGAGTATTAACTGTATTCCTTATGGGGCTCCAGATTGGGTTGTGGATGTTTACAGTGTCCCTTTCATGAGATAATTCCTTATCCTGGAAGATGGCCTAATGCCTAACTGTTCAACTCATAACCAGGTGTCCCTCTCACAGGAAACATGTTTATGCTGGCAGATGCCACTGTGTCTCTTGTCTGACACATGTTCAGTTTATTCCTGCCAAGATAGGCACTCTTTAAGAGAGCCTTGAAGAAGGAAAGAAAATTAGGTCTAGGTGTGGTAGTCAGTCTGAGTGTGTTGATTCAGAGGAAGCAACACAACAAAAACACCTGAAATAACAAACAAAGTTTATTGCTCATAGATTAGAGAGAAGAGGGGTGCTGACAAGCAGAGCTCTCAACCAGCATGTGGGGAGTGAGCAAGAGACAGAAACTATGTGCTGAGGCCTTTATGACACCCAGGAAAATACCACACAGATTTCCCTCCTAATTGATTAGTTTAGAGAAAGCAGAGGTGAATTCCATGCACTCATACTGACAGTTCTCACAGTAGCATGTCTGCGCAGTCCATATTGGATATAGAATAAATGGGGTGCATCAAGTACATTCTGTATTCATGTCCCAAAGAGAGATGGTTACAAAGATGTGGAAATTGGAGAAGGTGGAAAACTGGGAACTGGATCAACGGTAACTGAGTCCTGCTTGTGGTATGAAAAAATTAAACCTAGATTCAGAATAGATACTAAGGTAACATAAAATTATAAGAAAACACTCTAGGTAATATATAAAGATACTATCCACAACCATGTAAAGCATATCTCAGTTACAAACTTTTTTTTTTTTGAGACAGAACCTCAAGCTATCACCTTGGTTAGAGTGCTCTGGCATCACAGCTCACAGCAACCTCCAACTCCTGAGCTCAAGTGAGTCTCCTGCCTCCCCTCCCAAGTAGCTGGGACTACAGGCACTGCCACAAGGCCCAGGTATTTTTTGATTGCAGCCATCATTATCATTTGGCGGGCCCACGCTGGATTCAAACCCACCAGCTCACGTGTATGTGGCTGGTGCCTTAGCCAGTTGAGCCACAGGTGCCAAGCCTCAGTTGCAAACTTTAACTTTGAAAAGGGTAAAAAGTTTCCAGAAACATACGTACATGAATTCTTTGAAATAGTAATAGGAGAAAAAATTGTAAAGTCCTCTCTAATTTATTTTTCCTTGAAGAATTTAATATTTTTGTCTATTTTAAACACTCTGTGGATTGAAAACATTTGAAAATACACACACATATGTATACACACACACACACACACATATATGTATATACACATGTATATGTGAGCCAAAAAATGAACATCCAAAATAGGACTCAAGATTCAACATTGAAGTCAGCTATAGAATAGAGATGAGTTTTGAGAAAATATCAGCATACTGTTTAAGGTATATAATGAACATGATTTAACTTTTGATAGTGACAGATTTATTGAAACATAATTCACATTCAATCAAACTCATTAATTTAACAATCCAATGGTTTTTAGTACATTCATAGTTATTATTTATAACCACAACAAATAGTAGAACATTTTTATCACCACCCCAAAGAAATGTTATGCTTTATTTATTTATTTTTTGAGACAGACCCTCAAGCTGTCCCCCTGGGTAGAGTGCTGTGGCATCACAGCTCACAGCAACCTTCAACTCCTGGGTTCAAGCAAGTCTCCTGCCTCAGCCTCCCAAGTAGCTGGGACCACAGGCACCTGCCAGAATGCCTGGCTATTTTTTGGTTGCAGCCATCATTGTTGTTTGGCGGGCCCGGGCTGGATTCAAACATGCCACCTTAGGTGTATTTGGCTGGCACCTTAGCCACTTGAGCCACAGGCACCCAGCCAGAAATGTTGTGCTTATTAGCATTCAGTCCCTATTTCACCCCACCTCCCCTACTTAAGCTACTGTGTTAGTTGGCGTAGGTAACCAAAATGCTATAGACCAGCTCACTTAAAAAATAGAAATTCTAGGGATTTTTATCCATTATTTAATCAGGTTATTGTTTCTTTTGCTATTAAGTTATATGAGGCCATTATTAATTTTGGTTATTAACTTCTTATTGATATATGACTTACAAATGTATTCTCCCGTTCTGTAGGTTGTCATTTCATTTTGTTGATTATTTCTTTTTGAGTGTGAAAATATTTTACTTTCATTTAGTACCCCTTGTTTATTTTTGCTTTTATTGCCTGTATTTTGGTGTCGTACCCACTATAAAAACATTTTCAAGACCAACGTCATGAGTTTTTCCCCTATATTTTCTTCTACGGGTGTTATAGTTTGGGGTTAATTAATTTTGATTCAATTACTTTTGTGTAATAAAAGAATCTGATTTCATTTTTGTATGTATATATCCAATTTTCTCAACACCATTTATTGAGACTAACATTTCCCCACTGGATTTTCTTGGCACCTTTTTTGAAAATTAGTTGCCTATGTATGTATGGGTTGGTTTATTTCTGTGATTTATATTCACTTCTACTGGCATATTTTTTTAAGCTTGTTTGTATGCTGATATCATAATATTTTGATTTCTATAATTTTGTAATATAACAGAAAGCAGGATTTATGTCTCCATCTTTGTTCTTGATCAAGATTTCTTTAACTGTTTAGGGTTTGTTTTGTTTCCATATTAATTTTGTATTTGTTTTTTCTAATTCTGTGGAAAATGCCATTGACATTTTGATAAGGGTTGCACTGAATTTTTAGATCACTTTGGGTAGTACAAACATTTTGACAATATTAATGCTTCCCATCCATGAATATGAACTGCCTTTCCATTTATTTGTATCGTTTTTAACTTCTTTCATCAGTGAAAACTTCAGTATAAAGTATTATTTACCAGTTGAGTTAAATTTATTCCTTTGTGTTTTATTTTTTGTGGCCATTGTAACAAACTCACTACCTTAAATACTTGAATTTCTTTTTTCTTTTCTTCTTTTTTTTTTTTTTTTTGCAGTTTTTGGCCAGGGCTGGGTTTGAACCCACCACCTCCAGTATATGGGGTCAGTGCTCTACTCCTTGAGGCACAGGTGCCACTCTAAATACTTGAAATTTTTAAGAGAGTATAACATAAGTAGTTTCTCTCTCTCTCCTCTCTTTCTCACATACAACACACACATTCACATAGAAAAGGAATTACCTTAATTTTGGTAATCATTTCACAATGTACACAGTGTGTGCACACAATATACATTGTGTATAAAAACATCTTATTGTACACTTTGAGAATATGAATTTTTATTTGTAAGTTGTATTTTAAGAAAGCTAGAGAAAAAAATACAAAAATTTAATTTCTTTTGGTTCTGGATGCTGGAAATCCAAGATAAGGTTTTAGCTTATTTGATGTCTCTTTCTGATGTGTGGATGGCTGCTTGTTCTTGTGTTCTTGCATGTTAGAGAGCTCTTTGGTGTCTGTTCTTACATGCATGAGGATACTAATCGTATTGGACAGGGTTCTACCCTTATGATATCATTTAACTCTAATTAGTTTTATTCCCCCCATCTCTAAACAAAGCCATACTGGAGATTAGGACTTCAGTATGTGAATTTGAGAAGCACATTTTTTTTTTTTTGAGACAGGGTCTCACTATGTCGCCCTTGGTAGAGTGCTGTAGAGTCACAGCTCATGACAACCTCCAACTCTTGGGCTTAAGCAATTCCCTTGCTTCAGCCTCCTGAGTAGCTGGGACTACAGGTGCCCGCCACAATGCCTGGCTATATTTCTTTGTAGTTGTCACTGCTGTTTGGCAGGCCCGAGCTGGATTCAAACCCGCCAGCTCCAATGTATGTGGCTGACACCCTAGCCACTAAGCTACAGGCGCTGAGCCCCAAAATTTGCTTTGTAACACAATCATTACTACTTCTTTTTCTATTGATTTGCCTACTCAGGACATTTCAAATAAATAAAGCCATGAGGGTATGTTGTCCTTTGTGGCTTGCTTCTTTCACTTAGCATAATGTTTTCAAAGTTCATTCAAGTTCGTAGTATGTATCAATATTTATTTTTATTAATGCTGAATAATATTACATTACATGTATACATCACAATTTATCTAGTTATTAGGAATGAAGATTTGGTTTATATGTTATCTTGCTGGCTTTTATGAATAATACATCTATGATTATTGGAGTACAATTTTTGTGTGGATATCTGTTTTCACTTTTCTTGGGTATACCTAGGAATGAAATCACTACATCATTTGCTAACTTTATGATTAACTACTTGAGGAACTGCCAGATTGTGTTCTACAACGATAGCGCAATTTTATATACCCACCAACAACATATGAGGGCGTAGATTTCTCGATTTCCTCACTAACAATTGTTATTTTCTCACTGCATTATTATAGTCATTCTAGTTTGTGTGAAATAGTGTATGTGGCTGGTGGCCTATCCACTGAGTTACAGGCATCAGGCCACTTACTGTACTTTTCAATCCGAGCATATCCACTAGTTGATTCTTACAATTTTTGTCCCTTTACTGATATTTTCTATAAAACAAAACATGACTTATTAACTTTCATTACTTCTTAAAGCATGATTTCCTTTAGTCCTTTAAATATATTTACAATTAGTACTTTTGTGTTTTTCTTAAGCTTGGACCTTTTCATAGGATTTTTCTGGTACCACCTTGTATTTTCCTTTGTATAAGTAACACCTTCCTATTTTTATGCATATTTTACACAGCTGAACCTCCTTATATAGTTGACCACCTCCTTACAGTGACCACCTCCTTAAATTGACCTTTCATAGACCAGAAATCTATGATAGTATATGTAGTGTATGTAGTGTATGTAATGTATACATTACAGTAGGCCTAGTTCCTTATGTTGACCACTTACACATGATGACCAGTTTGTTACAGTCCCTTAGGTGATCAACTTACAGAAGTTATAATTTGTTTTTATAACTGGACATTTTAGGTATGCACTGTAGAAACTCTAGATACTAATTTCTCTCCTCATTCTCAGGAGCTTATCTTTGTTTATTGCTAGTCCTACATTTAAGACAAAGTCTAGCATTCTGTGATAATGAGATGATATAATGAATTTCCTTCACTTGGAAGGAACCATAACCACGTTTTATAACAATATGTAATAATATTTATGCAAAAATCGTATCAATATCATGTATTTTATATTTTTGTAAATGCAAATACAAAACGAATTACTAAAACATGACAGAAGATGTGAGGTCTCAGATAATTTTGAATAATATAATAAATGTTAAACACTATACAATTATTTTGCTTGTAGTCCAGTGTTCTTATCCATATTGAATAGATAATAATTATTGCTAAATTTGTGAATTTGCTAATAGAAAATATTTTTACATGTGTACATTTTTGGACTATTTTTTGGTAATGGAAATGACACATTTGGAGAAAGACTATACACATCTTTTAATACTACTTACAAAGCCCTCTAGATAAACAGCATTTGAAGTTTTAGGGATTTAATAATATATCAACGATGTACAAAAACCTGCAATTATTTGCAATAGATTATGGTTTTAGAAAGTTCAGATTCTAAAGTATTCCGTATTCTTGTTCATTTTTTTCTACTTGAAGGGAATAATGTAGCAAATATCACTTGACACCACTGCTTTGAAAAATACATTCCAAAGCCAACTACTTCTTATCTTCACATAAATGTGGGAGTGTTCTTAAAATATTTTATACTACATAAATTTGAAGCCATGGTGAAATACACAGTCATTTAGTGATACATTCAAGTTGATGCCATTATATTGCTAATCTTTCTTTCTTTATCAAGTAATAAACACATAGATCATGTATACATTGATGCCTTTATGGGGTACAATGTGCTGATTTTATATACAATTAGGAATTCTTACATCAAACCAGTTAATATAGACTTCACCTCACTGTGCTTTTACAGACATGGTTGGTTCTATTAATAATGACATTCTACACTGTGAGGTAAAAGTATACTTTTGAAAGTATCTAGTTTTAATGTTGTTTACTTAGTGCTAATTTACTATAGTGTTTCAAACAAAATTATTATGATAAGGAACAGTATGCAGAAACTAAAATCTACGTGTATAATTCTCTGGGATAGAACGAAGTAATCCATACTTTATTTGAAGAATATATAGTTTATGATAATGTGTTATTGATGCTGAAAGCATTTCAGAGTCATTTGACATGAACCCAAAACTCTCCATTTCCGAAAACTGTAAAAAAGAAAGAAATTAAGATTTTAAGACTCACAAAAACTCCCCTCTATGTGCCAAAATTTAATATCAAAATCAATTTATTTTTCCATGTTAGATACAACAATGTTACTTTTAAATAAAACGTTATACTGTCACAGTATATTGTGGTCTTTTCAATGTTCTAGATGCCATATATAGTTTGGAGAGTTTTCATAATTGAATTTCTACAACTATGTAAAAATGTGTAATTAAAATTGATTGATGAACACAATAAAAGTTGGATATTGATTAAACAATAATTATCAGTAAATGAAAAAAAAGTTGTTTCCTAAAGCCCAATGTAAGATTCAACATTGTATCACAGCACATTTGCAGGAAAGATTTACCAGTTACATTTGGAAACGCATCACTCTTCCTGTATATGTAACTTTGTCAATGTTAATAGTCTCTCAAAATTTATATTGACTAAAAATGATTTGAAGTCTATAATATCACAGGAAAAAACAGTTGATGAAATGAGATATTAAAAGAAATAAATAATAAGAATAATTAAATAAATATGTTTATTGAAGGGGTATCTTTTCTAACACGCTACTAGCAGCCTTGCTTTTCTCATTCAGTAACTTTGCAGTTTTGAAAGGTTGCTTTGCTAGGTGAAAATAGAGAAGGTGTGACTTTCCTGGTTAGCTTTCTGTAGGCAAGTAAATGAAGTTTCTATCTAGAGGCAGAGTGGGGCAAATGGAAAAAAACCTAGCCTCTGGAGTCACACATGACAAAATTTTAAGCCCAGTGCAATTGGTAATTGTTACCCTTAGTGAAGTCATTCCACCTTCATGATAAAGTGGAATAGTGGGATACACGGAAACACTAAATAAGAAATTATATGCAAAGCACTGACCATGTTGGTGGCAAAAAGTAAGTACTCAATAAAAGTTAACTGCTTTTTTAAAGCAACCATTTATGACACACTTAAACGTGACTTTTAGGCAACATGCCACTTAATTCTGTGCTCAGAAGGAAACCTATTAAGAAATTAACTCTTTGCAAAAGTTGATCTAGCTGAGAAATGTGAAGACCCATTCAGAGTTCAATAATAGCATTGTAAAATAAGAGACCTTAAGGAGCCATGCATGACCTTTGCAACTCCAAATGTAGTCCAGGTGCACTAGCAGTAGCTCAGAACTTGTTAGTAATGTGGACTCTTAGGTCCCACCTCAGACTTAATGAATCAGAAGCTTTATTGTACTTAGAGCCCTAGGATAGTCATGTATTAAAGTTTGAGAGTCACAAAATAGAGTAACAGCTGTACTCTAATACCAGATTGGAACCGAACTTGGAGAAAGGCTGTGGACTTCCATTCTAGGGGCTCAACTCTTTCTCTAATTGTGGGGGAAGGGCATCTGTACTGCCATTGGTTACTCTGTGCTGATTCTTTGTGGTTACATAGGACACAGTTAGAAAAGCAAACTACAGAAACCTCAATTCTGCTTATAGCTGTGGTAAGTCTCCATGTAACTTCCAAAGTCAAATAACAGCCTTGACAAATAGGCATTTACTGGTAGTCTTGGTTAAACAGACTCACAAAATGAAGAGTTCAAAATGTACAAATAAATAATTCTTAGAGCTTCAATTCCATAGGTCTATTCCATTTCAGGAAATTATTACCCATTGCACCCAACTACACATTAGATCACAGTTAACCTGGTGACTCAAGAATATGAATGGAATTCTTTTTAGAATAAGAACAATGGGATTTGATAAAAGAGGACAACACAATATCTAAAAATGAGCAAAAATGAAAACAAACATTTAATAATGAAAATCCAATTCTACAAACAAAGGCAATGAGTCATTTATTTACATTAAATTACTTCACAACATACGTACTCCTAAATCATGAGTTATAGAAGGCTGGTTCATTCACCATTTGATATTGTAAGAGTTTAAAGAACAATGACTCATACTAGAAGGCATTTATTTGGTTCTCACTTCAACCTGCTCCAGCCATACCTTTACTTCAGGTAAATGAATTCCTTTGTTCCTGGGGTGAATTAATAGGAGAGGAGAAGAATATTTTATCAAATGTGGTTGTTATTATTACTGTTCACAATTCTCCATCTTCTTTTTTTTTTCTATTCTTCAGTTACAGTGAATTATTATTTTTTTATTGTTGGGGATTAATTGAGGGTACAATGAACCAGGTTACATTGATTGCATTTGTTAGGTAAACTCCCTCTGATAATTGTATCCTGCCTCCAAAGTGTGTGTCACACACCGTTACCCCCACACCGTCCTTCTGTCCCTCTTTCTGCTCTTCCCTCCCCCCACCCCTTCCCTCCTTCTCTCTCTCTGCTCTTCCTCTCCCCACACCCTCTCTATTTCCCTCTCTATTCTCTTCCCTTCCCCACCCCCCATCATATACTAGGTCATCCACTGTCCTCATATGAAAATTGAGCACATTGGATTCTTGCTTCTCCATTCTTGTGATGCTTTACTAAGAATAATGTGTTCCACTTCCACCCAGGTTAATACAAAGGATCTTCTGTGTGCATAGGGAGATTGTACTTCAGGGTCCTCCTGTGGCTTGCTAAAGACATGCAACTATCTCTGGAGAATTTAACTGCAAGGAGAAAGACCCCCATATCCCTTTTACCTATGGCGAGGTATGTGGTAACTTACCTCCTACGTTAGACTGGCTCTCTGAGTAATTACAATGAAGAGAACTCTTATCTAACCTGAAATAGACAGATAGAAAATGCAAGAAATGACTTAAAACTTCATATTAAACTAGTAGGATTTTGAATTTTTGTTTCTGTATGATATGCTAATCTATTCAGATTGATAAATAAACTAGTTCCTACTAGAACTTTTCAGTACTGAGATAGTGATATGTGATTTTCTACTAGGAAGTTGGTCCATACGTCTAGTCCTGCTCATAAGTTCGGAGAGTCTCCTACCAAGCTCCAAGGAAGGATTCCAAACTGTAAGTCCACACATTTGCTTACTTTCCTACAGATAGAGAGTAATTAAAATTCCAATAGAATAATAGAAAATGGGATTACACAAAACCCCAATTTTATTGCACTATAATGAAAATGCTATTAATAGATTTAAAAAGTTTTGAACATATAACTAAAAGAAAAATATTAGCTACCCAACACATCTTGATTTTATGCCATATGTATATGTCAGAACAGTCTAGAGAAACAAAACCTATAAGGAGGAATATGTAGAGATGACTGGATATATAGACAGATATAGATACAAAGATAATTTGTGATTGTGGGGCCTAGAAATAATGAAATTCATAAGGCAGGCCAGTAAGTTGAAAACGCTGGTGACAATCGATAAGGTATTTAGGGTAATTTACTTCTCTGGAATAATTAGAGAAAAAATTAAATTTCAATTCTGGAAAAAATCCTGATGAACGTGATTTTTTGTAACTTAGTTAATATATAGTGTAATAGCTTCTAATAGATGATGCTTTCCAAAACATAAATCTAATTATATTATTCCATTGTTATTAAACCTTTCCTGAACTTCCATTACTTAAAATTTATAGTTAAACTCTGTGGCCTCAAATGTAATTCCATCTAATATCTGGCTCCATTTTTTATGTGAGCCATTCTTTCTGCAACTCCTATCCCTTGCCACTGTTTCACTTACACCAAATAATTACCATTCCCTAATCATACTATACATTTTGGGGAACTCCCTAGTTTAAACTTGCTTCTCTGTTCCCTGTAATGCCTGTTCCCTTCTTCTCCTGAGAGCAAAGATTTTTCTTCAAGATATACCTTCTCAGTGCAGCATTTTCCATCTCTCCAGGGCCAGGGGTCCTCAAACTTTTTAAGCAGGGGGCCCACGCACTGTCCCTCAGACCATTGGCAGGCTGGACTGCAGGCCCTGGGACGAGTCGGCTGCTAAGCAGGACAGGCAGCAGCGGCAAAAACACCCAGTGGGCTGGATAAATGTCCTAGGCAGGCCACATGTGGACCCCAGGCCATAGTTTGAGGACGCCTGCACCAGACAGTAATTTATAGTTTTTTTTTTACTTTTGTCTTTTATTCCTTTCTGACCAACATATAAAATCCTCAAGTCGAAAGCCCATGATATTCTTAGTCTTTAGGAAGTGGCTGGTACCCCACTGTGGCTCTAAATATGTTTGTAGGGAAAAAAAATGATGTATACTTCCATCTTATTAGGGGTGGGTGGGGACCTGATAAATACAGTCTTGTGTGATGTACTTTCTGGTATTTTGACAAGAGATATAAGCTTTCCCTAAAAATAATTATTTTACCATTATTGGATTTTTTCCTTAAGTTTCTCTATGCTATTTCATGGCACTCCCAGTCCTTCCTTTATTATTATTATTATTCACCCTAATATCTCCTTGAATTTGGACTCTTGATAGTTTTTAGGGAAAACTTATATCTCTTGTCACAATACCAGAAAGTACATCACACAATGCTGTATTTATTAGGTCACCACCCACCCCTAAAGGCCCCCACTTTCCCCTAATGAGAACATTATTTTTTTCCTGCAAACATCTCTAGAGCTGCAGCGTTGTACTAGCCAATTCTTAAAAACTAGAAATATCCTAGGCTTTCAACTCAAGGATTTTATCTTTTGGTCAGAAAGGAATAAAAGAAAGAACTCAGAAAACTATGGCTAAAATAACTCAAAAATGATTACACATTGTGTAACTGATCAGCTGAAATTATTGTGTTTTAGCTTGAGAAATTTTCACTTTTGTATACCTTAGGAGTTGACAGTGATTATTGACAGTGATGAACAGAAAAATGTATAAAGACAAAGTTTAAAAAATGGTGAAAGTAAATATTTTCTCTGATTCTCAATGACATTTATTCATCTACTTTTCCACTTCCAATAGTATGCATTATTTATTCATGAAGAAAACATATCCATATAAATATATCCATATATATAAATTATTTTCAGATTAGATTTAAAGGGTAGAAGTTAAAATATAGTACATATTTACAGAGGAATCATTTGTTTTCAACCTAATGTTTTGAAATGAGTAGAACCTGAATCACATGTAAAACTCTGATTTTTAATCTAGAAGGGCACTTACTGCTGTCTTGTATTTACAAAGATTTTATAAGCATGGAACCACAGAGCGTTGGTTAAAATCATTAAATACTGTGTTGGTCAGAAATGTGAGCTATTTTATTTGCAGCATACTTTCTACACATAGCAAGAATTCAATAAACACCTGATGAAAATTTTAATTAGACATAGTTTGTCATGTCTACAGGAAATCTGGGAGCCAAAGATCATCAACAGTTAGGCTACATTCATATGCTTTATTTCATGGCCTAGCTCACCTGTAAGTATTGGCTTCAGCAGAGATGAAGCCTATTTCAAACCAAAAGAGAGAAAGATTGGGTGGATAACCTAACTACCAAAGGAGGGAATCTAAAAACTCACAGCAGTATTTACACCAAATCATAGAAAGTCGGGCCCGTTGGAATAAATATATTGGTTATGTAGAACAAAGCTCTTCCTTATGATAGTCATTCCAGGGAGATGTCCATCTGGCAGTCCATGGGCTGCATGCTGAATTTGTCAAGATGTGTTTTGCTTATCTGTGGTGTCGTATATCATAAAATGTATGCATTGACTTTTTTTTTTTTTTTTTTTTTTTGCTAATCAGCTGTCATTAGTGTTTGTGATTTACTGTGTGGCCCAAGACAACGCTTATTCTTCTAAAGTGTGGCAGAGAAAAAAAATGTATCCCAGAATTGTTCACAGAGATTTCATTTCTCCTCCTTCCAGGCTTATGTTTAGTTTGTGTATTTCCATCTCTTTTGAAAATAGACACAGTGAAGTTATCAGCTTTAATTGGTGAAATACGAGCTTCTGTGCTGTACCCTTATGATCTGATGTATGTTAAACTACATTTCTTTTTTTTCTTGTAGAAGTAAGGAGACCGACCCTTCTGCAGCCTATGTTGCTATGAGAGAATAATGTATAGGAGAATCCCCTAAATCACACTTCCAGCCAACCAAAGATAGAGTGTAAGCCAGAAATAGACCTTTACTTTTTTTAGCCATTGAGGTTTATAGGCTCTTTTTTACCTAATGTGTAACCTAGGCCATACTTAATGAACGTGATGTAATAATATATTAATACATTTCTTGATCGGATTGCCAGCTTCTTGAGAGAGTACTACAGAAAAAAAAATTAGAAATTCTTATCAAGTAATTATGAATATTGGTGAAATCCATTGAAACCTGCTATCAAAAAGCAATAATACACTGGTTTAAAATCAACTTTCAAGAGATTTCGCTCTAAAACGAAACTTACATAAGGCTTAAGGTCTTCCCAAGCAATTTAAAGAATATTAATTGCTATTGGAAATCAGGTGCTGTGATTCCTAATTTCTCAAGAAAGCAATGCCGAGAAGATCATTAATTGTCCATACACTTTTGTTTATAGTCAAATAGAATAACTTCTATTCCATTTAACACTCAATTCTGTGGCATGATCATGGCAGAGCTTCCCAGATCTGTCAAAGAACTCAAAAATAAAGCAGCTACTGAAATGAAGCCTTTAAAAAAAGAGGGAAAGGAAATATTTATAGCATTTTTTGTACTGTTTTTAAAAAGAGGGATAGGATTTTTCAATTACTAATTAAGTATTTTGTGTGAGGCTGTGTTTTTTTTTTTTTTTTTTTGAGATGGAGCCTCAAGCTATCCCCCTGGGTAGAGTGCCATGGCATCACGCTCCCAGCAACCTCCAACTCCTGGGCTCAAGCGAGTCTCCTGTCTCAGCCTCCCAAGTAGCTGGGACTACAGGCTCCCGCCACAACACCTGGCCATCTTTTGGTTGCAGCCATCATTATTGTTTGGTGGGCCCCCGGCTGGGGATTTGGACCCGCCATCTTAGGTGTACGTGGCTGGCGCCTTAGCCATTTGAGCCACAGGCGCCGGGCCAGAGGCTGTGTTTTATATACATTATCTCATGTAAGTAATACCACATTAACGATGTGAGGTGAATATTGTTGCCTTCATTTATCAGTTGAGAAAACAGACTTGTCCCAATAAAAGTTAACATGGATAGCACCACTGATTATTTTTGAAACAGATAGGAAGTCAAAAGTGTCACTAAGACCTCACATCCAAATATGTGCTGAAAACTCAGTCTAAGTATAATAAGTTCCTAAGCAAAACAATTGACAAAAATCTCTGCTTTCTTTTATGAAGCACTTATTCTTACCAGTACTCTGTGGTAAATATTATTTTCTCTTAGAATATGATCAAATAATATGTGTAATAAGCTGTGAGTATTAGAAGGTATCATTGTATGGGATAATATAGGCTTGGCTTTTCATAATTTTTGTAGATAATAAAAGGATCAAAACATCCTTTGGGAAAAGTCAAATAGAACTGGGGTGTTTGGGAATGCAAGATGGAATTTGACATTATCCTTGATTGAGAGTAAAAGGAAAAGTCATAGGGTACAAATTAAAGGTGGAGAATGACGGATAAAAAACGCAGAGGTACAAATACATGTAACATATCTGAAAAACAGTGAACGTCAATCTGCCCCAAGCACTTGTTTGCATTCAGTTAACTAATAGTACTTTAGTGAAATCAGTGGATATTCAAGTTTAAAGGAATTATGTCCCAAATCACTGCCAAGTAAGAACTGTTCTACTGAGTTCCAAACTGTGATTTTTCAGGCTATGCATGGGTATGCCTGAACACTAACAATAATTTCCAACACATATGTATCATATACTTTGGGGAAGCTTGTTAAAATTACATTTCTATGGACTATTGCAGACTTCTGGGTCAGTCTTTTTTGTTTGTTTGTTTTGAAAAGTGTGGGATGGATATTTATTTATTTTAGTTATTTTTTATTAAATCATAACTTTATACATTGATGCATTTATGGGGTTCAGTGCACTGCTTCAATATACAATATGAAATGTTTACATCGAACCAAGTAACACATCCATCACAATTATACTCATTTTTTAATAGTTTTGAAATATACCATTATATCATGCACATTAGGTAAGGTACCCCCAAATACCCTCACTCTGCCCATATCCCCCCCGGATCAGTCTTCAAGGTGAGGCTGTGACAAAGCCAAAGAGAGACAAGTATAGGCTAATAAAATTTTACATTTTAAAACTCATATTTTTTACATCTCCAACATTTATTTAGTAGAACATGGGGAAATGCAAAACATGTCTGAGTTATCACTGTTACCCCTAGAAACTGCCCTAATCCTAAAATCTCAAAGTGGGAGATTGGTAGCTATTCGGGCTATCATCCATAGAAAGCTTGAATAACCATCTATCAATACTTGAACATGCCCATTGGGTACTCAGCCATTTATTTCAAAAGTTATACCATAGTATGTTTTTCAACCATGCAAACCAGACTGTCTCAGAAGGATTCTAGTATAAGCAACTTTGTCAGTATTCCTATAGTCCCTGTGATGTTCTAATACCTAAGTTTGTCCTTGACATACTTAATACTTCAGGTAGATGTCTGATAGGCCTACCCCTTTTAATGTAGCTCAGGATGGATAATGTGTTTTCTTTAAATTCTGTATCATATTCCTTGTGCAAAGACAGGGCTAAGAACAAGTAGTAGAGTTCTCATTGCTCTCACAAGCAAACCATTGTTGAAAGGCTTTGTTTATTTATTTTTTTAATTAAATTATAGCTGTGTACATTGATACAGTCATGGGGTACAGTGTGCTGTTTTTATATACAATTTGAAATATTTTCATCAAGTTTGTTAACATAGCCTCCATGTCATTTTCTTAGTTGTTGTGTTAAGACATTTGTATTCTACATTTAGAAAGATTCACATAGCCATCATGTCTTTCTCATAATTGTTATGCTAAGACATTTATATTCAACCTTTAGACAAATTCACCTGTACCCATATCGAATAAACTATAGGCATGATCATCACAATATCATTCTCTTCACCCATCTTCCCCCTCCTCTCCCCCCTCCCCTCCTTCCTCTTCTTTCCCTGTATTCTAGGGCTCCATTTGGATTGTACCTTCCCTAAGATAGTTAACAATTAGTTTCATAATAGTGTTGAGTACATTGGATACTTTTTTTTCCATTCTTGAGACACTTTGCTAAGGAGGACATTTTCCAGCTCCATCCAAGTAAGTATGAAGGAGGCAAGGTCTCCATCTTTCTTTGTGGCTGTATAGTATTCCATGGTGTACATATACCACAATTTATTGATCCATTCATGGGTCGATAACATGTACCCTTACATCATTACCAGACTTCAGGCTGTTCTATAAAATCTAGAGTCATAAATTCTTGCCAGTGCCCAGCTGGGTGATTCTTCTGCTGCATGTGAGATAGACTCAGGTCACTTGGAATATTCAGATGGTGTTTGGAATGACCTGAGGGATCCAAAGTGGTTTCACTTACATATCTGGAATTTTGGTGGAGTAGGCTAGAAGATTAGGATCAGCTGAGATGTCAACTGGTATGTCTACATTTTGGCCTTTCCACCCTGGTGTTCTCAGTGTAGTCAGACTTTATAAAGGGAAGCCAGAGCTTCCAGAAATATTGTTACAAAAGAAAAAAATTAGAGCTGCTCATTTCTTAAGACAGGCCTAGAAAGTATACAGTATATCTCCTGGCATGTTCTACTGAACAAAGAAGTCATAGAACACAGCTGCAAAAGACAGGGTATTAGAACTCTCCTATTCATGGAAGGGACATCAAAGTATTTTCTACTTATTGAAAAAGTAGCTAGTATATTTCTAAGCAAATATTTTTGTACAGAAATCATGTCTCACATCCTACCTCTTGACAATGGAAACACCCTCCATTCATTCTTTAAGTATTTATTTAGTGCCTACTATTTTCAGTCAATGTTTTATGTACTAGGGATATAAAAGACAATAAAACTGAGACTCTTTTCTGTTGCATAATTTACATATTAATGGACTGTAAGAGAAAATAAAGAAAGGAATTAAAAGGAAAATATCAGGTAGTAATAATGTGTTATAAAGATATATGTAGGTATGATTAGGAGAAATGCTGAATTTCTCTATTGAGTTGATTTTTAAGCCAAGACCTGAGTGATGAGAAGAAGGTGGTTATGGAAGGGTCTGAGGGAAGAACAGTGCCATCAATGTGAAGACACATCTGAGAGCAAAGTTCCATAGTCAGAGAAGACTTGGCATCAAGAACAAGAAAGAGGGTCAGTGTGTTCAGAGGAAGGGAACCTAGGAGAGTGTTCTATTGTAACTTTTAGGCTAAATCCCTGATCTCCAAATTTCTCCACAGACCAGTTCACTGTGAGAAGCTCCACAAGCCACCAGGTGGTCATGGTGGGTGGACAGGCTGAGTTCAGCTGCCAACTGTTTCCACAACAGAGTGCACAGCACATGGAGATGGGCTGGTTTCGGGATCACACCTCCCAACTGGTTTACCTGTATGAAAATGGAGAAGCACATTCTAGAGAAAGCACTCAGAACTATATGAATCGCACGGTGTTCCTGATGGATGCATTAGGAGAGGGCAAAATGATCCTCAGAATCTATAACGTCAGTGTTTCAGATGGTGGAAAGTACCACTGTTTTTTTAAAGATGATAACACCTACGGAGAGGCCACAGTGGATCTGAGGGTGGCAGGTAAGAGTGGAGGAGAGTCGTCTTCCTATTTCCATGGTAAAGTGAATTGACCCATAACTCTGAATACTGGACCATGAGAAAATGATCTCAGGCAATCAAAAATTGATAACTTTTTGATATAGAATAATAATATAATTTATTGAAAAATACTGAGAACAAATAATAACCCAGATACTGTTAACAATGTGTCATATTTCCTTCAGGTCAAGTTAAAGTCACTGTGTTAGTCCATTTCTGTTGCTATAAATGAATCAACAAGGCTGGATCATTTATAAAGAAAAAGTTCATTTGGCTCATGGTCCTGTAGGCTCTATAAGAAGCATGGTGCCAACATCTGCTTCTGGTGAGGGCTTCGGGAAGCTTCCACTTATTGGCAGAAGGCTAAGAGTATCTGGGGTGTGTAGATCACATGGCAAGACAGGAAGCAAGAGAGTGGGGAGAGGGGCATCAGGTTCTTTTTAATAATTGGTTTTATACTATTAAGAGTGAGAGCTCACTCATTACCTAAGAATTGTACCAAGCCAGTCATGAGGAATACATCCTTATGACTCAAACATCTTTTGGTAGGTCCCACCTCCAACATTGGAATAACCTTGATTTCCTTCCCTTGCCTGATTGCTCTGGCTAGGGCTTCTAGCACTATGTTGAACAGAAGTGGAGATGGTGCACAGCCTTGTTTAGTTTCAGTTCTAAGCAAAAATGCTTTCAATTTTTCCTCATTCAATATGATGTTGGCACTGGGTTTGATGTATATGGCCTTTATTATTTTGAGGCAAGTCTCAACTATGACTATTTTGTTAAGTGTTCTTGTCATAAAAGGGTGCTAATTTGTTGAATGCTTTTTTTGTGACTATTGAGAGGATCATATGACCCTTGTTTTTGCATCTAATTTATGTGGCGGACTGCATGTATATATTTGCATATGTTGAACCATCCTTGAATCTCTGGAATGAAGCCCACTTGGTCATGATAAATTATTTTTTTGATATGCAGCTCAATTTAGTTTGCTAAGGTTTTAGTGAGAATTTTTGCATCTGTATTTATAAGGGATATTAATCTGTAGTTTTCTTTTTTATTTGTGCCCTTTCCTGGACTTGATGTTAATATGATATTGACTTTGTAGTACAAGTTAAGGAGGATTTCTTTTTTTCTCAACATTAAGGAACAATTTCTGCAGTATATGTACAAGCTCTTCTTTGTAGTTTTGGTAAAATTTGGGTGTGAAACCATTTGGTCTGGGGCTCTTTTTTATTGGAAGATTTTTTATAGCTGCTTCAATTTTAATGCTTGATATTGGTCAGTTGAGGAGTTCTGTATCTTCCTGATTGAGCCTAAAGAAGTTAAGCCTAAAAGGTGGTGTGTTTCCAAAATTTGTCCATTTCCTCCATGTTTTTAAGTTTGTGAGCATAGAGATTTTTACACTATTCTCAGATAATATTTTGTATATCCAAGATATCAGTTATAATTTCCCCTTTTTCATTTTTAATTGAGCTTATTAGAGTCCTTTCTCTTAATCTAGCTAGAGGCTTACCTATTTTGTTTTTCTTTTCAAAGAACCAAATTTTTGTTTCATTAATCTTCTGTATGTCTTCTGTTCTCAATTTCATTTAATTCTGTTCCAATCTTGGTTATTTCTTTTCTTCTGCTGGGTTTGGGATTGGTTTGCTCTTTCCTTTCCAGTTCCTTGAGATGATTCATTAGATATTTGATTTATGAACTTTCTGTCTTTTGGGTTTGGGCATTTAAGGCTAAGAGTTTTCCTGTTAGCCTTAGGACTGCTTTTGCTTTAAAAACAGAACTTTGTGAATTTGTATGTCATCCTTATGCAGGGGCCATGATAATCTTTTCTGTACCATTCCAATTGTAGTATATGTGTCCCTAAAGTTAGCCTTGAAGTTCAGTCTTTTTAGCCACAGTATAGTATTCCCCTCCATAAACATGTAACTATTGATTTATGTTTTCCCATATGGAAAAACATTAAGCTAATAGACTTGTTTCTATTCATATATTATGGCATAATATTTGTGTGTGAGAATTCTGTTAGGACATGAAACTAGGAATTAAGTTGCTAGATCATTGTGTGCAAATAATTTCAAATTAATTTAGCAAATTGCTCACCACAGTGATTGAACCAATTTGTACCAGAAGAAAAAGCTACATTCATACTTAGTATCATCATGCTTTTAAATTTGCAAGTTTGACTTCTGTCTTGTTTCTATTATTAATGGAAAATTTTTCTTTATTTCTTTTTATTTTAAAGGAGATTTGGTTTTTTCTTTGTGATTTTTTTCATTACTACCTTTTCCCACTTTACTAGTGTGTTATT
The DNA here is from genome assembly GCA_963575145.1 of Galago senegalensis. Lineage (NCBI taxonomy): Eukaryota > Metazoa > Chordata > Mammalia > Primates > Galagidae > Galago > Galago senegalensis. Next base: position 2,278 of record CAUYTI010092000.1, on the reverse strand, counting down.
TGATTTTTTAATTTATGGGAATTTTTTTATTCTGATGTTAAATTTTTGTTTTTATATATGTTGTAAGAATTTTTAGTCTATTTAAAAACATTTTCAATACAGATTTAATTTTAATATTATCATATTTACAACCTACCAATTATAATTTGTAATGAATGTCATATTTCAGAAATTCTTCCCTAGCCTATATTTTCTTTTAAATCTTAAAATTCTTTTTTCAAATTTAGTTCTTGATACATAAGAATTTACTTATGTGTATGTTATGGGATGATGTCTTTAAATATTAAATTATATATTTATTACAAATGTATTGTTAGGCACTTATGTCATCTATCAAGTTCCTATCTGTGGATGGGTATTTTTATGACTTTTTAAATTTGATATTCTACTGAGTCATCATGATGCACCTATCTATATCTATGGTGATACTGCTATTTTTAAATCACTACAGCTTATGTACCTTGCTATATGATATAACATATTTTATAATTGTACTATTCATCTTCAAAAATGTGTTCTCCCTTTTTTATGAGTTATAAAAGGGAGAACACACTTTTGACTGGTGTGACTGGAAAAAGATTGATTCTGTAGACTAATTTGGAGAGATGCTATTTTTCATTGAATCACCATCAACATTTACTCAGGTTTTTAAAGTTTTATTTCAGTTTAATTTGATATAATTACCCCAAAAGGTCTTGCACATCATTTATCAAATTTCATTAGTCAGATTTTTTTTGGATTATGAATTAGATGTTACTGTTACAAATTTTCATGATTATGGTCGTGGTACAGAGTGTTAATGATTTAATTTTCACTGTTTGTTTTGTTTAAATGTTATATATTTTTTGAATAAAAACCTCATCAGGATTAAAAGTTTAATAATTAAAGATCCACAGTGAAAAATCTTCCTTCTCTTAGCCATAAAGTCATGAAATTTACCTCCTACAGGCAGCTAATGTGATTTGTTTGCTGTGTACTACTTTCTGAGATATATTACATATATTTTTAAATATTTATACACACAAATGTATAATATGCATAATCATATATATACATGTAACACAAACATATATATGTACAAGTATGTATCTGTATATATATATTTATGCATATATATCTGTTTTAAATAAATTATTATATACTATGTACTTGCAATTAGTTTTTTTTACTTAGTAACAGGAATTGAAAATAATTTTATAGCATTATTTGAAAGTTTTCTTCTTCTTTCTATGACTGCAAGGTTTTGCAATGTGTGGATGATTAAGAAATTATTTTACCCATATTCTACTACTACTAAAGAACATGTAGATTGCTTCATGCTGTTTGTGTGCAAGAAATGTTCTAGTTAATAATTTAATTACATGTCTACTTTCACACATGTGCAATTGTGTGTCTCTGTGTGTGTATAAAAATTTTAGCATTATTCTATCAATTCTCTCTCTTCCTCATTCCCTCACACATACACTTTCATATACTTTGGAATTCTAACTAGATTTTATTGAATTAAACAACCCTTTTGGACAGAGATGAAATCTCTTTCCACATCTAGTACCATCTATTCTCCTACTTCAGTAGGGCGTCTTACGGGAACCTAATCCAGAACTTCACTTTCCCTGTTGAGGTTTCTGTATTGGCAGGTGTTGTACTCAACCTCTGGATGCCCTTAAACTGCTCATTAGTTTCTTTTAAATAAATTGTATTGTGTATATTTAAGATATACAACATGATGTTTTAGGATACAGATATAGTAAAATCTTAAAAAGTTACTATTATGAAGCAAATATTAACCCCTCCATCACCTCACATAGTTACTTGGTGTGTTTTTTGTGTGTATGTGTGGCAAAGCCTTTGCTGGTTTCCTAGAGGCAGTTAGACAATAATGAGCAAATAGCCAGCATGCAGATAAGTAGATAAGCCTGGAGATCCAGTTTTATTCGTTTATTATTTGTATACCATTCTATTCCCCCAAAAGAACTTGATTTAGTTTCAGCACTCAGGAAGTGATGAGGCAAATTTCAAAATAGTTAATGCAGCGATGGGGTTACTCAGTTCAGTTAGGTTCTGGCCTGGGTTAATGAAATTATTTTTCTTTTTGTATTGAGATATCCTTTTCATACAGTAGAGTACAAAGATTTTATTTTTATTGAATGTTAACTATGTACATTAATGCACTTCTGGGGTACAGTGTGGGGTTTTCACATGCATTCTGAAATACTTCCATCGCACTGGTCAACACAGCCTTCATGTCATTTTCTCAGTTATTGCTTTAAAACGTTCA
>CAUYTI010091999.1:0-11016 GCA_963575145.1 Galago senegalensis | reverse complement strand
AGGGGAGGTAGCCAATAAAGGGCAACTTGTCCCCAGGTCCCTGACCTAAGACAGAGACTCTCTTATCTTTAAAAAATAAAAAGGGGGGAGATGTAAGGGTTAGCAACTATTTTACAGCACATTCAAGAGAAAGTGCATCTTAGAAGGAGGTGCTCAACGACCTTGCTGATTAAGAGAAAGGATACAAAAAGAACAGAGGCGGTTTAACACGGAGGTACTTATCAACCTTACTGATTAAGAGAAACAATACAAAGGAACAGAGCTGGTTTAACACGTGCACACATTCCAAAGAATTTTACTCATATCACTCTTCACCTCCTTCCTACCTCATTGTTCCCCCACTAACTAAACCACTAACTAAACCTATATAAACCCCTACCGATTACAATAAACAGCTCTGGCTCAGTCCCTTTCCCAGTGTGTGTGTCTTGTCTTGTTTGTCTTTCATATGCTGACTCACCACGCACTGCCTCCCGCAGGTCGGGAGGCGGCAGCCAGGGATGGGTTTGAACCCGCCACCTCTGGCATATGGGGCTGGGGCCCTACCCTTTTGAGCCACAGGTGCTGCCCCTCATCTATATTCTAATAGAACAATTCTCATCATAAATATACTGAGTAAATTCAGTATTGTCTGAGTGCCTCAGTCCTGAGGTAGGTACTCAATATATTCACTTTTTTTTTTTTTTTTGCAGTTTTTGGCCGGGGCTGGGTTTGAACCTGCCACCTCCAGCTTATTGGGCCAGTGCCCTACTCCTTTGAGCCACAGGAGCCACCCAAGTACTCAATATATATTAATATAAAAATACATGTCACTTACTAAAGGATCTAAATAATCTAAAGACATATTTCCCTAATTTTCTTTTTTTTAGAGACAGAGTCTTACTCTGTCACCCTGGGAAGACAACCACCTCATCATAACTCACAGCAACCTCAAACTCCTGGGTTCAAGAGATCCACCTGCCTCAGCCTCCCAAGTAGCTGGGACTTCAGGCGCCTGCCACCATGTCTGGCTAGTTTTTCTATTTTTAGTAGAGACACAGTCTCCCTCTTGCTCAAGCTGATCTTGACCTCTTGAGCTAAAGCTATTCACCCACCTTGGTTTCTCAGAGTGTTAGGATTACAGGTATGAGCCACTGTACCCAGCCTCCTAATTTTTCTTCTTAAACCTTTTTTTCTTTTTCTTTTTTTTGAGAGAGTCTTACTCTGTTGCCTAGGCTAGAGTGCCACAGAGTCAGCCTAGTTCACAGCAACCTCGAACTTGTGGGTTCAAGCAATCCTCCTGCCTCAGCCTCTAGAATAGCTAGTACAAGTGCCTGCCAGCTAATTTTTCTGTCTTTAGTAGAGACAGGGTCTCATTAGGTTGCTCAAGCTGGTTTTGAACTCCTGACCACAAGCAATCCTCTTGCCTCAGCCTTCTAGAGTGAGCCACTATACCTGACTGTTTAAATCTTTTTTTAAAATCAAGAAGGTTTTTTTTTTATCAATTCAATAAATCTTTACAAATAAATCTTAAATCTGCGGCAGTAAAGTAGCCTCTCTTTTTTTTTTTTGAGAGAGAGCCTCAAGCTGTTGCCCTGGGTAGAATGCTAGGGCATCACAACTCACAGCAATCTCCAACTCCTGAGTTCAAGCAATTCTCCTGCTTCTGCCCCCTAAGTAGATGGGACTACAGGCGCCTGCCTCAATGCCCAGCTATTATTTTTTGGTTGCAGCCATCACTGTTGTCTGGTGGGCCCAGGCTGGATTTAAACCTGCCAGCTCAGTGTATGTGGCTGGTACCTTAGCTGCTTGAGCCACAGGCACTGAGCCAGTAGCCTCTGTTTCATATAAAAATATTGGAAAACAGGGTGGTGCCTGTGGCTCAAAGGAGTAGGGTGCTGGCTCCATATGCCGGAGGTGGCAGGTTCAAACCCACCCAGCCCTGGCCCAGCCTCCAAAAAAAAATACTATAGAAAAATACTGTGGTGGCTCATGTCTGTAATCCTAGCACTCTGGGAGGTCGAGGCAGGTAGATTGCCTGAGCTCACAGGTTTGAGACCAGCCTGAGGCAGAGCAAGACCTTGTCTCTAAAAATAGCTGCGAGGGTGCCTGTAGTTGCAGCTACTCAGGAGGCTGAGGTAAGAGAATTGTTTGAGTCCAAGAGTTTGAGGTTGTTGTGAGCTATGACACCATGGCACTCTACCAAGGGCAACAAAGTGAGACTCTACCTCAAAAAACAAATAAACAACAACAAAAAAAACTGGGCGGTGGTACCCATGCTCAGTCAGTAGGGCGCCAGACACATACAACAAGGCTGGTGGGTTCAAATCCAGCCTGGGTCTGCTAAAGCAGCAATCATAAATGCGGGCAGTGTCTATAGCTTAGTGAGTAGGGCACCAGCCCCACAGACTGAGGGTGGCAGGATCGAATCTGCCCCGCCCAAACTGCAACAAAAATAAAAACAAATAGCCGGGCGTTGTGGCGGGTGTCTGTAGTCCTAGCTACTTGGGAGGCTGAGGCAAGAGAACTGCCTAAGCCCAGGAGTTGGAGGTTGCTGCAAGCTGTGAAGCCACAGCACTCTGCTGAGGGCAATAAAGTGAGACTCTGTCTCTATTAAAAAAACCGAAAAAACAAACAAACACTGATAAATGCAAAAAAAAATAGCTGGGTGTTGTGCCGGGCGCCTGTAGTCTTAACTACTTGGGAGGCTGGGACAAGAGAATCACTTAAGCTCAAGAATTTGAGGTGGCTGTGAGCAATGATGCCACAGTACTCTACCAGGGGCAACACAGTGAGAGTCTGTCTCAAAACAAATAACCAATGAACCCTGGAAAACAGTTCTTTGTAACAAGTCTTGGATTATTTTAACTTCTAAATCAGTTTAATCTGTAAATAAATAAAAATTATGAGTTAAAGTGAAATAGTTTTTTAAAGTTACTAAATCTCTGTAATTACCTGTAGAAGATTCCATCTTAGGTTTATTGTATGCAGAGAAACAATTAAAAGAGCAGAAAAGCTCTGTCTTCCCCAAGTCATTGGTAGTCTCAATCATTTCATCTGAGGGCTTCAATGATTTGCAAGGGCCAGATGTAAGTGGTTTGGATGGTTTCTGTTTAGAGATTAGAATGGTATTCATATTCCTGGTATATGACATTATGTTATTAACAAACAAAACAAATATACCCACTACCACTGCTTTTAATTGAAATATATGACAATGAAACCAACTTTTATGCTTTCTTTAAAAAACAGAAAATAAGACACTAGAGATTGCAGTGACTAAAATCTATTTGAAAACTATTAATATTTTTATTATTTGTCCAATATATTTAATAGCAATAACAATATTAACCTAGGTCATTAAGTATGAAATGTCCAATTTCCTCAAGCACTAAGTTTGCCAGTTGTTATCTCTGACGTTTCACTTTAACACTTCTTGTTTTACTTTCATTGTGAAGGTATATCTTCATTTTTTCAAATGCACATTTTGGTTTGTGATTGCCTTTCAAAAAATTTTTTAGAGCAATTTTAATAAATCTGTGGATAACTCTAGCCAGGCATTGTGGTGGGTACCTACAGTCCCAGCTACTTGGGAGGCTGAGGCAAGAGTTTGAAGTTGCTGTGAGCTATGATGCCCTGCACTCTACCCAGGGCAACAGAGTGAGATTCTGTCTCAAAACAAAAAACACCCCCAATTTGTGTTAAGTCAAAAATTCATGTTATTTTTGAATAAGAATTCCATCATGGAACCAGTGCAGCATAGACAGTTCAAAATATCAGTGAAGTATTTGGGTACGGTATGGCTAATGAATGCATAGTACATCAATGGCTCAAGAAGTTCCATTCTGGTGACTTTAATCTTGAAAATGAGTCATGTGGGTAGTGCCTGTGGCTCAAAGGAGTAGGGCACCAGCCCCATATGCCGGAGGTGGCAGTTTTAAACCCAGGCTCGGTCAAAAACTGCAAAAAAAGAAAAAAGAAAAAAGAAAATGAGCCATGTGGGGGACCTGAGACCAAGGTGGATAATGATGAGCTGAAAGCTGTAGTGGAAGCAAATCTATCTTAACCTAAGTGTGAATTAGAAGCAAGGTTTGCTGTTACTATTCCAACAGTATTAAACCCTGTTTTTTTTTGAGACAGAGTCTCACTATGTCACGTTCAGGAGAGTGCCATTGTGTCACAGCTCAGAGCAACCTCAGGAGAGTGCCATTGTGTCACAGCTCAGAGCAACCTCAAACTCTTGGGCTTAAGTGATTCTCTTGCCTCAGTCTCCCAAGTAGTTGTAACTACAGGCGCCCACCGCAAAGCCCGGCTATTTTTGGTTGCATTTGTTATTGTTTAGCTGGCCCAGGCTGGGTTTGAACCCGCCAGCCTCAGTGCATGTGGCCAGCACTGTAAACACTGTGCTATGGGTGCTGAGCCCAATACTGAACCATTTGAAACCAATCAGCAAGGTAAAGAAACTGGATAAATGGGTTCCACATGAATTAAATGTCTGCTAGCTTGTCCTTCTGTGCTGTCACAACACAAAGGCAAACCATCTCTACACTGTGTTATTACATGTGATGAAAAACGCATTCTTTTGGGGTGGTGCCTATGGCTTAGCGGGTAGGGTGACGGCCCCATATCCCAGAGGTGGCGGGTTCAAACCTGGCCTGGCCAAAAACTGGTGAAAAAAAAATAGCTGGGTGTTGTGGTGGGCACCTATAGTCCCAGCTACTCGGGAGGCTAAGGCAAGAGAATCGCCTAAGCCAGGTAGTTGGAGGTTGCTATGAGCTGTGTGATGCCATGGCACGCTACCAAGTGCGATAAAGTGAGACTTGTCTCTACAAAAAAAAAAAAAAAAAAGAAAGAAAGAAAGAAAAGAAAAATGCCTTCTTTTTGACAACTACAAGCATTTGGCATAATATACTTAGACAAAACTGAAATGCCAAAGCCAGGCGTCCTCAAACTATGGCCCGCAGGCCACATGCCACCGGCCTAGGCCATTTATCCAGCCCGCCAGGTGTTTTTGCTGCTGCTGTCTGTCCTACTTAGCAGCCGACTTGTCCTGGGGCCCACAGTTCAGCCCTCCAACGGTCTGAGGGACAGTGAATTGGCCCCATTTAAAAAGTTTGAGGACCCCTGGCCAAAGCAGTCCAAAATCAAATGTTATGAATGAGATAGGTTCTGTAAGTTTTTATTTTTATTTTTGAGACAGAGCCTCAAGCTGTCCCCCTGGGTAGAGTGCTGTGGCATCACAGCTCACAGCAACCTCCTATTCCTGGGCTCAAGCAAGTCTCCTGCCTCCGCCTCCCAAGTAGCCTGGACCACAGGCGCCCACAATGTCTGGCTATTTTTTGGTTGCAGCCATCATTGTTGTTTGGTGGGCCTGGGCTGGATTTGAACCCGCTGCCTTAGCCACTTGAGCCACAGGTGCCGAGCCTGTGAGTTTGTTTTTAAGTTGAATTTATATGTAAGTTGGACCAAGTACACATACCTGTTATCTGTAATAGCACCCGTTCTTAAATGTGAATTGTACATCAGTTGGATGTTTCTTAACTTGGGGACTGTCTATATTCAACAAAAAATGCTATTGGTATCTGTCTGGTAGTCCAGTGTTGGTATTATCCAGCTTCATGAAATCTGGTCAATTTTAGTAGGATGTCTACTACAAACTGGATGATTTGATGAGGAGGCTTGTGATTATGTATCTAAGACTGGTCAACAGAAACAGGCCAATGCTCTGGGAAGACAATGCTGTCACACTGCTCAAACTGCAGAAGCTGGACTTTCTCCGTCATCCGCTGTATTTATCAGACCTTGCACCACCTGACTCCCACTTCTTCTAGGATGTGGGTAACTTTTTACAAGGAAAAATATTCAATTCTCAACAAGCTGTGGAAAATGTCTTTCACAATTTCATCACCACTCATTCTCCAGACTTCTTTGTGCTGGCATACACCATCTACCATGAAGATGGCAAAACTGTGTTGACACAGATGGCACATACTTTGATTCATTGTACTGCTTCTTGTTTGAGATAGAAGACAGTAAATTTTTTTGGAGAGGGGAACAGAGTATCACTCTGTGTCTCTGAGTAGAGTGCTGTGCTGTGGCACCTTTGTACCTCACAGCAACCTCAAACTCTTAGGCTCAAGGGATCCTCCTGCCTCAGCCTTCTAAGTAGCCGGGACTACAGGCACCCACCATGATGTCTTGACAGTTCTGCTATTTTTAGTAGAGAAGGGGTCTTGCTCTTGCTCAGGGTGGTTTTGAACTCTTGAGCTCAGGCAATCCACCTACCTCGGCCTCCCAGAGTGCTAGGATTACAGGTGTGAGCTACCATGCCTGGCACTAATAAACCAAACTTTTGATTCAAAATCAGACAGTTCAGATTTAATGACCTAATACCTATGCAAGCAATTAAGAAAAGTGGTCATAGTTAATATCCATCATCTAGGTAATCAAAGGCCTTATGTAATGATAGGTCCCTCCTCTCTGCCTGCTTAGGCATCAACTCAGGAAAGCACCACTGAAGGAAGCTAGGAAGGTGTGCTTAGCACATATTACCAGATACCATGGGAATCACTGTTTTTCTAGGCTAATTTCATGATAAAAATTATAAGCACATGATAAAAAAGCAGCATACCGGCTCAGTGCCTGTGGCTCAAGCGGCTAAGGCGCCAGCCACATACACCTAAGGTGGTGGGTTCAAATCCAGCCCGGGCCCACCAAGCAACAATAATGGCTGCAACCAAAAAATAGCCGGGCATTGTGGTGGGCGCCTGTGATCCCAGCTACTTGGGAGGCTAAGGCAGGAGACTTGCTTGAGCCCAGGAGTTGGAGGTTGCTGTGAGCAGTAAAGCCATGGCACTCTACCCAGGGGGACAGCTTGAGGCTCTGTCTCAAAACAAACAAACAAACAAAAAAAAACCCCAAAAAACTCTCCCCAAAACAGAACAAGGCCTATTTATTGAACATATGTGATAAAGTAGAATGAAAAAGAATTGCATTTTGCCTTTGGGAAAATGTTTCTGCACCTTCTATTCTTCCATTTCTGGTCCTAAGGAAGCACACTCATGTGGGAACTTTCTGCCATAGAAAAGATCTGGCAGGGCAGCACCTGTGGCTAAGTGAGTAGAGCACCAGCCCCATATACTGAGGGTAGTGGGTTCAAACCCAGCCCTGGCCAAACTGCAAACAAAAAATAGCTGGGCGTTGTGGTGGTCACCTGTAGTCCCAGCTACTCGGGAGGCCGAGGCAAGAGAATTGCCTAAGCCTAAGAGCTAGAGGTTGCTGTGAGCTGCGATGCCACAGCACTCTACTGAGGGTGACAAAGACTCTGTCTCCAAAAAACAAAAACAAAAACAAAAATAAACACGGAGGGTTCGGCTCCAGTGGCTCAGGTGGCTAAGGTGCCAGCCACATACACCTGAGCTGGAGGGTTCAAATCCAGCCTGAGCCCACCAAACAACAATGATGGTTGCAACCAAAAAATAGCCGGGCCTTGTGGCAGGCATTTGTAGTCCCAGCTACTATGGGAGGCGGAGGCAGGAGAATCACTTGAGCCCCGGAGTTGGAAGTTGCTGTGAGCTGTGATGCCATGGCACTCTATCCAGGGGGACAGCTTGAGGCTCTGTTTCAATAAAAAGAAAGAAAAGATGTGGCTCACAAATGACCTATTTGAATTGTACCTTTTTGGTACTCTTGCCTTCAATTGCTTACTTATTTGTTTATTTATTTAATTAATTTTGAGACAAGAGTTTTACTTTGTTGTGCTCGGTAGAGTATCATACCTTCATACCTCACAGAAACCTCAAACTCTTGGGCTCAAGCAATTTTCCTGCCTCAGCCTCTTGAGTAGCTGGGACTTTAGGTGCCCACCTTAACACCCGGCTATTTTTAGAGATAGGGTCTTGCTCTAGCTCTGGCTGGTCTCAAACCTATGACCTCTGGCAGTGCACCCGCCTTGGCCTCCTATAGTGCTAGGATTACAGAAGTGAGCCACCTTGTCCAACATTCAATTGCTTATTTAAAGGAAGAATTTATAGGGTTAGAGCTAGGTCTCAAAACATCCCATGAACAAGCAACATGCATAACAGTCCCATCTTATAAGAGGGTCTCAGAGTATTAACTGTGTTCATCTCATTTCATCTACCAAAGTAAGACCAGCTTCCCTGCTCTCAGAAGGACCTACCTAAGCCTCTCCTCAGAAATAGGGGCTTATTTCTCACTGGATTATTTCCTCTCATGACTGATTCTTCTTTTTGAGACAGAGTCTCACTATGTCGCCCTAGGTAGAGTGCTGTGGTGTCACAGCTCACACAATCTCAAACTCCTAGGCTTAGGTGATTCTCTTGCTTTAGCCTCCCAAGTAGCTGGGACTATAAGCACCCACCACAACGCCTGGTTATTTTTTTTGTTGTTGAAGTTGTCATTGTTGTTTAGCTGACCCAGGGCAGGTTTGAACCCACCAGCCTCAGTGTATGTGGCCAATGCCCTACCCAGTGAGCTACGGGCGCCACCCTGACCAGTAGACTATTATAATTTATTTATTTCTTTTTGAGACAGAATCTCACTTTGTCACCCTACATACAGTTCCATGGTGTCATAACTCAGAGCAACCTCAAACTCTTGGGCTTGAACAATGCTCTTGCCTCAGCCTTCCAAGAAGCTGGGACTACAGGTACCTATCATGACACCTGGCTAGCTTTTCTATTTTTTAGTAGAGATGGGGTCTGACTCTTGCTCAGGCTGGTCTAGAATTCCTCAGTTCCAGCAATTGGTCTGCCAGAGTTGTAGGCATGAGCCACCATGTCTGGCCTATTTTGGTTATCTTCGTTTGTGGTTTATAAGCAGGATTCAACCTGGTAAAATAATCCATCTGAGATTATTTAGGAAAATTTCCATACTGGATTTATCATGAATTCGTATGCAAGAAGAATCTGTCAAAGTCTTCTATTTCATCTTCATCAACTTAACAACTGAAATCATTCCCAAGAGTACTAAAAACAACATTCCCACATTTTCCTAGAGTAGCACAATTCACAGGCCAACTAAGGGAAGAACAGTAGTTGATCTTTATTCATACCTGCTTATATGCTGTAATATTCTTTGAACTGCTAGAGTTCTGGGCTGGTCCTTCCATCTGAAATATCTGGAACACACTAGAGCTGGTGTAACAATAAGCTCCACAGTTCTCACAACAGTTCATGATGAGGTTGTTAGCAGAGTGAAACTTTGAAAAGCAGGCACCACTGCAAAGACTATGTTTCACATTTTGATATTTTACTTCATACTGAATCTAGGATTAAGAACAAAAGATTCAGTAAAAACTGCTAGTTAAGCAGCATCATCAGACTCCCTTGAAAAGTAAAAAAAAAAAAAAAAGAAAAAGCCCCTGCAACTTACAACAGCAGTCTTCTGACACATGCTGCACTTGGTCAGATCGCTATTAGAGCAGATGGTAACAAATGGTTTTCTTTTTTCTTCATATGATAAGAGACAAGATGGGCTGCAAAAATTTCTGCTAGAGCTAGTATCTTCCAGCTGGATAGTGATTATATCCTTTGAATTTAAAATGTCTCTAAAAAGAAATAACAATGACACCATTAAATACTTTTACCACAATTACTAATGACTACTCAGCAAAACCCTGTCACTGTTTGATTTACCCAAACAACTCTGAAATAGGAGTAAGAACTTTAATCTTGAAATGAGAAAACCTGAATCCAGGATCTACTTCTATCACTTATATTAAGCAACTTTGGATAAGTCATTTTGGTTACTAAGTATTAATTTCCTCATCTATAAAGTAGGGATTACAACACATATCTCATAGTGCAAAGTTTTATAAAAGACGGGGATCTCATGTTGACCGGGCTGGCCTAAAACTCCTGGGCTCTCCAGGGATTCCCCCAAACTCAGTCTGTAGGGTAGTGGGGACTACAGGCAAACACCACCACACCTGGCTTTGATAGTACAATTTTGAAGGCTACTTAGCCTGTATTAGTTGATGCTAGTGATAACAGAGTGATGATGAACAATCATATTCACACATAACTTTGTAATCTTTACAGTATGGTCTGCCAATCCTTGGGGGATTCCCCAGATACTTCCAGGGTTCCACAGGATCAAAACTATTTTCATAATAGTATTAAAAGTTATTTGCCTTTCCACTGTGGTAATATTTGAACGGATGGTATGAAAGCAAGTGTGAGAAATTCCCTTCCTTGGTATACACTCAAAAGAACTGAAAACAAGCTCAACCAACGCAAGTGAGCACGTGCACGCTCATTAACAGTACTACTCACAATAGCCAAGAGACGGAAACAGCCCAAATGTTCATCAATGAATGAATAAATGGATAAAATAAATGGTGGTATATAAATACAGTGGAATATTAGTTAGCTATAAAAAAGAATGGAATAATACAGGATGGCGATAAAGTTTGGGTGCAATTAAAAATGTAGTTTTGGGCTTGGGACCTGTAGCTCAGTGGCCAGGGTGCCAGCCACATACACTGGAGCTGGTGGGTTGGAATCCAGCCAGGGCCTGCCAAACAATAATGACAACTCCAACCAAAAAAATAGCCAGGTGTTGTGGCGGGCGCCTATAGTCCCAGCTACTTGGGAGGCTGAGGCAAAAGAATCGATTAAGCCTAAAAGCTTGAGGTTGCTGTGAGCTGTGATGCCAAAGCACTCTACCCAGGGTGACAAAGTGAGACTGTCTCAAAAAAAAAAGAATAAATAAAAACAAAAAGAGGCGGCACCTGTGGCTCAATGGAGTTGGGCGCCGGCCCCATATGCCAGAGGAGGCAGGTTCAAAACCCAGTCCAGGGCTTGGTGCCTGTGGCTCAAGCGGCTAAGGCGCCAGCCATATACACCTGAGCTGGTGGGTTCAAATCCAGCCTGAGCCTGCCAAACAACAATGATGGCTGCAACCAAAAAATAGCCAGGCATTGTGGCAGGTGCCTGTGGTCCCAGCTACTTGGGAGGCGGAGGCAGGAGACTCACTTGAGCCCAGGAGTTGGAGGTTGCTGTGAGCTGTGATGCC
>CAUYTI010091998.1:0-28224 GCA_963575145.1 Galago senegalensis | reverse complement strand
CTTTTTTTTTTTTTTGAGACAGAGCCTCAAGCTGTCCCCCTGGGTAGAGTGCCATGGCTTCACTGCTCACAGCAACCTCCAACTCCTGGGCTCAAGTGAGTCTCCTGCCTCAGCCTCCCAAGTAGCTGGGACCACAGGTGCTCGCCACAATGCCCAGCTATTTTTTTTTTTTTGGTTGCAGCCATTATTATTGTTTGGCGGGCCCAGGCTGGATTCGAACCTGCCACCTTAGGTGTATATAGCTGGCGCCTTAGCCGCTTGAGCCACAGGTGCCGAGCCCTGAATGAGTTTAAAGCCTGTCAGCTTGTCCTAAAAATGCTGGGCTTGCAAACTCCCACAAGAGGGCCAGTTTCTTAAAATAAATTTATTTATATTTCTACATATATTTTTTAAAATCTCTTTATAGATACTTACACACAGGTAGGATATCCTATTGGTTCTCTTTCACTGGAGAATTTTAATACAACATACATTTAAATATGAAATCTATACAAATTATACAATTTATATAAAATTACATAAGTGATTCATATAAAGCTATAGCATGTACAAACTATAGTGACTAAAAGCAGATAATGATCTTGGTTCCTGGGGCCAAGGGTAGAGAAAGGATGAACTGACTATAAAGTAGCATGAGAAACTTGTGGAGTTGATAGAAATAATTTGTATCTTGACGATGGTGATGGTTTCACAGGTGTATATATATCAAACTATTACACAGAGGCCAGGGGTAGTGGATTGCTTGAGCTCAGGAGTTTGAGCCAGTTTGAGCAAGAGCAAGACCTCGTGTCTAAAAAAATAGCTGGTTAATTCATAATTGCCAAGTGGTAGAAGCAATCAAAGTGCCCACCAACCTGTGAATGGATCAATAAACTGTGGTATATGTATACCGTGGAATATTATTCAGCCATTTAAAAAGATGGAGACTTGGTGTGGCATCTGTGGCTCAAAGGAGTAGGGAGCCGGCCCCATATGCTGGAGGTGGCGGGTTCAAACCCAGCACCAGCCAAAAACTGCAAAAAAAAAAACCATGGAGACTTTACAGCCTTTACATTTACCTAGATAGAGTCGAAATACATTCTTCTTAGTAAAGTATCACAAGAATGAAAAAATAAATATACACTATACTCCCTACTAATATGAAATCAATATATAAATAATTACATGCTCATAAGAACAATAAAACACTGATATAGCCTAGTTCAGGGGGAGAGGGAAGTGGGAGGGGGAGGGGGAGGATGTTTGGCAGAATGAGGAGGGCATGAGGCGGGATCTCACTTAATGTGCACATTGTGAGGCTGTATAACACGCACCCTGGGTGAGGGGCTCTTCTTCAAATGGAACTCTACCCTGGAAGTGAGAACAATGTAACCTAAAAATTGTACCCTCATATTAATTTGGAAAAAAAAATAGTCAAAAAAATAAAAATAAAAAAACGTAAAAATAGCCAGGTGTTGTGGCATGCACTTGTCCCAGCTACTTGGGAGGCTGAGGCAAGAGGATCACTTGAGCCCAAGAGCTTTAAGTTGCTGTGAGCTATGACGCCATAGCAATCAACCGAGGACAACAAAGTGAAACTCTATCTTAAAAAAACAAACAAAAACTATTAAAATTTTAAATGGGTACAATTTACCATACATAAATTATACCTACACTGGGCCACTGGGTAGAATGATCATGCTATTGGCTAAGATCAAAAATACAGGAATATATACTGAAGTGGAGTTAGCTTCAACCACATTAAACTGTGGTTCTGTTGGGATGTCCTATGGTAATGCAAGAAAGCCAATGGATATGGATCTAGGCCTCAAAAGATAAATCTGAGCTGAATGCAGCTTTGCAAGCTATCTGCACAAAAGTAATACAAATGGCAAGGGAGAGATCTGATAAGAACAAGATAACAACTAAAGGGGGAAATGCCTCACAGACTCTGCTATTGGGTTTTTTGTCACTTGACAGAGTACAATTTCAATAGAGCAGTGGGGCTCAAAGTTGTACTGAAATCAGCTTTACAAAGTAAAGGAAAGTTTTTGAAAGTGACTGTAGTAATTATGGGTTATTTTTTGAAGAAGCAACCTATAAAAGGAAGAGATAAAGAAGCTGATAAACAGAAATGAAAATCAAGGAGTTTGTTTTTTGGACTTTTTTGGAGAAGGTATTTTTGTTGGCTTGCATTTCATTTTGCTATGCTGTCGTCTGACATGTTATTTAGTTTTGTTTGCACATAGAAAAAACTAGAACACTTTTACAACCTGAGAGAATTAGACCACAATGTCAGGGGGTTGATGTAACAAGACAGAAGGGTAAGATTTCTAAATGAAAGATCAAGAACACAGATGGAATTCTTACCTTAAATAATCCTCTCAAAAGGTACTACAAATTCTCAACACAACTTTCAAATTTATTACAATTTTAAGCATATGTATAATGCTTCTTAAAAGAAGAGGTGGGAATCATTATGTTAGCTTAGTCAAGGGCAAAGGAAGAGAAGACTTACTAAGTGACCTCTATGTCAAAGCCTTTCACATTTATCACAGCATTTAAACATCACAACTTTGACCATTCGCAGATGAAGAATGAGAGTCTCAGAGAGGTCAACTGACTTTCCCAAGGTCAAAATCCAGTTGGCAGGAGTGTAAGACTCAAAAATGAGGTTGGTCTGACTCCAATCTCCTTGCACTTCCCCATTCCATGCTTTGTGCCTGACAGTGTGAAAGTATCACAGTGGAGCAAGAAGAGTTGAATTCAGCTATAGTGAACAGTATGTGGGAGAAGAAGAAAAAACTGCCTGAGACCACTGAGCTAGCTTCAAGGCTCATATACATGACCTTGAATCTAGCCAACCTAATTAATTAGATTCTGGACAATAGGCAGAATGAGCCAATAAATCAACATATGTCACAAGGAGACTTCTGTAGACTGAATATTTGTGTGTCCCTGCTCCCTTAAAATTCACATGCTGGTCCGGGGTGAATGTATTAGGAAATGAGGCCTTTGGGAGGTGATTAAAAAGGTCATGAAAACCCATGAACAGGATTAGTAGCCTCAATAAAAAAGCCCCAAAGACCTTGTCTTTTCTGTCGTGTGGGTACACAAGCAGAGAGCCATCTATGGCATACCAGACACAGAATCGGCTGGCTCCTTAATCTTGGAATTCCCAGCCTCCAGAATTGTAGGAAATATATTCTACTGTTTAGAAAACCACTCATTCTATGGTATTCTGGTACAGCAGCCTAAAAGAAACTAAGACAATGGGGTGTGTCATCTTCTACCAAATTCACAACAGCAGCAGCAATGGCTTTTCAAATTTCATTTCTTTGAATTCTCTCAATATCTAGAGGAGAAATACTCCAAATTTTGCTTAACAAAACAAAACAGAACCTATATCCTTTCACTTCAAAAGTATTTTTAGTAATCCTTCCCCCAAATCTGGCATGTTGTACTGACAAAGAAGTGTGAATAAAGAAAACACACAAATTAACAACAAGGATAACTTAACAGGGAGCCAAAGTTCTCATGAAGAACTATGTCTGAGCAAAGTATCCCAAGAATGGAAGAAAAAATATCCAATGTACACAGCCCTACTATGAAACTAATTTATAGCTTTCATATGAAAGCTATAACCTAATTATAGCCTAAGAATATAGGGAGGGGGGAAGAGGAAGGGAGGGGAAAGGGGAGGATGGGTGGAGGGAGGGTGATTGGAGGGATCACCTCTATGGTTTACCTTACAAGGGTACAAGTGAATCTTTCTAAAAGTAGAGTATAAACGTCTTAGCACAATAACTAAGAAAACTGACATAAAGTCTATGTTAACCAGTTTGATGAAAATATTTCAAATTGTATATGAAAACACCACACTGTACCCCATGATTGCATTAATGTACACAGCTTTCATTCAATAATAAAAAAAAAAAGCTAAATAAATAAATAAAAGAACTATGTCTGAAATTTACTTCATCTCAGGGAGACAATTAAGGCAAACTAAGTTAAAGCCACAAGAAAGCTCAAAAAATATATATAAAACACAATGATGTACAAAGGTCAAGCAACATTACAGGTTTTTGAAGGGCTTTGACAATGTCCCGCCTTCTGCCTAACTGTGAGACTCAGACTAGTTAACACAAATGTTCCATACTATTTCTTAACACTTTTCAGCAACTAAAATCTACAAAACATTGGGGCAGCACCCGTGACTCAGTGAGTAGGGCGCCGGCCCCATATACCAAGGGTGGTGGGTTCACACCCAGCCCTAGCCAAATTGCAACAAAAAAATAGCCAGGTGTTATGGCAAGCACCTGTAGTCCCAGCTACTCGGGAGACTGAGGCAAGAGAATCGCCTAAGCCCAAGAGCTGGACTTGCTGTGAGCTGTCACACCATAGCACTGTACTGAGGTCGACAAAGTGAGACTCTGTCTCAAAAAAAAAAAAAAAAGAAAAGAAAATAATAAAATCTACAAAACATATCAAAGTAAGAAAATAAAGTGAAGTAGGCACCTTAGAGTAGACCCAATTCAGCAATACCACAAAACTAAAGCTTAAGTAAGGGTACTCTTAAAACTCCAGCAGCCTACAGCTCCCAGCATAACCAAAACCAAGCCTGTTGCTCATGTTGTTTTCCTATGTCTACCTTTTCCCTTTTGCTTCCAAAAACATCACATACTGCCTACAATCTTGACTGGCCCTCGGCATACCATGAGAGTCTGTTATACTCAATTTTAGTTTTTTTTAAATTATTTTATAAGCAATAAGAATTGTCCTTCATGACTTTCATTTTTTCTTTAGGCCTTCCCAAGAACAAAGAGAAAATCTAATTATTTCTGAAAATAGATAAAATTCATTATGTCTTTCCACTGCCAGATGGGTCCACTGGACCATTTTACAAATCTAAGATGCATTATGGGACCTTAGTGGTGTTACTTTTCTATATCATGAAACACTTTACTATTTCATCACCCTATGAATTATTTCATTATTACTCATCAATTATTCCCCACTATGCTTAAAAATGTTTAAATTTAAAAAAAAAACAGAAAAATGGTGATATAGTAGGATGATGTAATAATGAAATTATTACTATTATATCATCCTTCAACTTTTTTATTGCATTGCTCATGAACTTCCAAAAACAGTTTTAGAGAAGGCATTAAGTTCATAGTCTCCCTCTGGCTTTCACTGAACACAGTTGAGAATTTTCAGCTTTTCATTGTCTGTGCATAACAGCAAACAGAAGAAAAGTGACAAAGGAATATATGTCACAATGAAACAGCTAATACAGGCATTCTGGTGACGCTACCATGCTGCTTAGTTACCCTGAACACATTATTTCTTTACTGTAGGTATGTCACATTTTTTTTACTAGAAGTACTTATGTATAAGTAAGTGTAAGAAAATGATTGCTTATTGGCAGAATAAAAATTCAAAGTCAGAAATAACACTGATACCAAGCAACCACAGACTGTACACGTAGGTGGATAAGCCAGTGTTATCTCTGCTTTCTGATGGTTCTTTGTACACCAACTTTGCTCATACACAAAATTACTAAAAATGTTATACAAAATTACCTTCAAGCTGTATGTATAAGGTGCTTATGAAAGATAAACTTCATGTTTAGACTTGGGTCGTATCTTCAAGATATCTCATTATGTATATGCAACTATTTCAAAAACGCAAAAAAATCAAAATTTAAAACACTTCTGGCCCCAAGCATTTCAGAAAAAGGATATTCATTAAATATAGACAAAATCCAGATTATAAGTCTTCAAATGATGATACCCTAAATATGTTTCCTCAAATTCAAGAAATGATGCATCACCAACATATTTCTAAATAAAAAAGAAAACAAAGTGTTATCATCCAACAGGTCATTTAACAGGAAGGACCACATCATGCAATATTCTTCAACAAAAGCTTGGACCATACCAGTTTGCTGAAAGGGCCAATGAAAAAACTTGATAGGGTTAGTGGATGACATCTGTTGAAAACAGAACTAAAAGGAAATACATGCTATGAAATGAAAAATATTCATTAGATTGACCATGCTAATTGGTTTTTACAAACCAAGTAGTAAAAATGTTTTGCAATTATGAAGAAAAGATGATGGCTCCCTTCTCTTCAACTGAACTATGAACCATCCAAAATTTCAAAAACTTCTTTAAGCAAGGCATCTGATGACATAAGCACAGAAGAACAAGAAGAAATAATAAACTAGAACTTGTGAGAGATGTATTGAAATATGGAATCAGTATTAATTAACAAACTGGATATGTTATAGATCCATGTACAACAGCTGATGAGAAGTTAGCTGCATTCATAGAATGTTAAACATTTGGGGTGCATGATGGAATAAAACTTGGGCACAGTACGCTTCATTCTTGTTAAAGTATTTTAATAACGCTGTTTTCCTTTCCTTTTATTGTTCTGTGAATTATTTGTCAAGAGAAAAATGCAAAAAAAATGTAAAAGGAGCCATTGGACCCAGATAGTAAATGGTAATGAACTATTCTTTCTAGTATATAGAAGATAAAGCAGCTATGCAACATTTCCGTGAATGTTTAAAAAGATGCATTTTAGCAACAGAGAATACCATCCTTTGAATCTTAGCATGATTGAATAAGAGCTTGTTTCATTAAAATTGTTGTTTATCCTCCCTTCCCACAGCAATCACATCAAGTTATTCTACTCATTTCAATACCAGAAACCATTTTTTCAATTGGTCAATATTTTTTACCTCTAAAATAAATAGGCATCAAAACTCAGTAAAACATCCTGGTGAAACTAGAGATCATATTAAATCCTCTTTAAGACTGTTCCTGCCTCCAGGCTTCAGATTCCACAATACTGAAAGGTTTAATCAAGATTTATATCCAATGCTCCCTTAAAATTCAAATGTATTTCTGATCTACAATTCCTTCCCCTGCTCCCCGGAAGCGTGTATTTATTATTTTCACAGCTTATCCTAAATTCTATCTCAAAGCTCCTACTCATACTTCCTTGTTGTTTTTTTTAGTAAGTCTTTCATACAGAGTCTCTCACCCTATTGCCCTGGGTAGAGTGCTGTAGTGTCATAGCTCACAGCAACCTCAAACTCCTGGGCTCAAGCACTCCTCTTGTCTCAGCCTCCCAAGTAGCTGGGACTACAGACACCTGCTACAATGCTCAGCTAGTTTTAGAGATGAGGTCTCACCCTTGCTCAGGCTGGTCTTGAATGCCTGAGCTCAAGCAAACCACCCTCCTCGGCCTCCCAGAGTGCTAAGATTACAAGCATGAACCACAGCACCTGGCCTTCGATCTACAACTCCTAATCACACTTGATTTTCCATTTCTTTCAATTAAATAATCTCTGAAACTTTGTACACAGAATTCTAAGTGACTGACCAGTTTTTAATAATTTCTAAACATTAGAGTTGTTCTTGTTAAGGACTCAGTCTTCATTATTAGTAATATTTTACAGACAATGTATTAAATGTTCAAAAGTTTATCTCCAGTTCAACTTTGCTGATCAAAGACAATAGTCATCACTAACAACTGTTATCCCCACATCGTCATCCCAAAGTATACAGCATTTAAACCATTTTCTTGGCATCATCTGTAAAATCACCTAATAATAATACTGATACTCAAAGGCTTACCCAGGTATAACTTGTTTGCTTTTATCCTAATAGAACCCAGCTTCTATGATTTTGAGTCCTTGTGTTTTCTTTCTATGTTTTTTTCCATCTCTTTTCTCACTGTTAATCATACAATTTCTCATCACCACATAGTAGTTTGATATCATCACCGCAAATGCCTATAGCTGCCTCTTTACCATTTACATATATTTCTAATATAACCATATAACCAAACTTAGCAGAATTATATTTAAAGGCAATGAAATCTGATCTAGCATAGCTTTAATGACTTCAGTTTGAGATATTAGAGAATTTTCTGACCTATTTTCTCACCGTTGCCTATATGCCAGGTAATCATAGTTGTTACAGAGCCTTTGTGTTGTTTCTGTTGTTTACAGAGTAATGTAATTATTAAACTCCTATTCCAGAGTTATAAAATAGCCTCCTCCAGCAACAGCCAATGATATCATTGTTGAGTTGTTTTCAATAGAAGTTCAAGCTGTACTTCCTGTCTCACAGGTCATGTCTGGTTCCGTTTTTTGGTTCCTCTCCATTGTATTCAATCCCTATGGTTCTCAAGGTGCCTACTCACTGATCTGGGGTTAAAAGAATAGGAGAGGCAATGTTGGTTTTTAATTTTGTTTTTGTTTTTGTTTTTCTTTAATTATAGCAGCTGAACTTTTTCATCCAAGCTGTGGCTTCTCTTTGACTTTAGATTTCTCTGGATAGCTTCCAAGACAGAAATTAAACTGAGTGTCAATGAAAACAAACTTATAAAACAGGCCTTCTTGGCAACCCCTTTCTCTAGATATAGAGGTGCTAATGGATTTTCATCTCTTTCCTAGGAGCTCTAAGATGACTTGAGTTTCCTGCTAACTCTCTTTTCGACGTCTATGTAGTTAACTCAGTGGCAGCCAAATACTGTATCTTACCATCTTTCATTCTGAACCCCTTTGTAGATAAAAGAGGGGTTGAAATGGGAGACCCACTGAAATGGTTAGTTTTCTGCTATCGTACTCTTTTAAACTAGATAGGAAAAAAACAAAAAAGGATGATTTGTGTTAACGCAAAAGAAGTACACCCTCATGCCTCCGAACACACACCACCACAGCTATTACCATTTACCTATTTAGAAAATGCAATTAAACATAAATATTTTCAGAGACAAATCAGTGCCTGCATTCTAAAGCTCTGTGGAAACACTAATTCTCATGAGTCATTACTTAGGATTTCATGCCTATGCCACAGGTGAGTCATGCTCCAACCTAGTAAATCTATTCACTTAAAGCTCTCAAAAACAGAATTGGGTTTTGCTATATACGGGCTCTATCTTTTCAAGTATAGAGGAAAGGATTGAATCTAACAGGAAACTGTAAATGATTTTCTTTCTAGTTTTATGCAGTAATGGGTATATTCTCCCAGATTCTAGGACTTTGCAAGTTGTAGTACAAATTGTGATTCGGGCTCCCTTCATCCAATGAAAGCACACGTCCCACTGTGTGTTAACTGAGTGAAGACCAAATAACACTGTGGTAATTTTGAAAAGCTGAGGGAATCGCTGGTTTAGTGGTCTCCTTTGAAATTATTTACCTTCATTTTCTCCACTCCTTTTGGAAAATTAATTTTCCTAACTTGATATTTCTTCATATGGAAATGTTCTGTGCTATCTTAATATTATGATTTAGGGCCTGATACTCAGTTTATGTTAAAGGTGAGACAGTTTTCACTTGCTTTATTTCCACTCGCTGACCCCACCACCACCACCACCACTTCCCGTAGTCCAAGGATCTGGCAGGGAGTGGCTGGCAGGAGCTAGAATGTGGATGGCAATTAATTACAAAAGCAACAGGTCCCAGCTTGTTTCTCCTTTCCACCCCCAAGAATATGTATACATCTATACATCTATAGATGGTTTATTTTTCAAAACTTTTCATTTTATATTCTTTACCCTCATATAGCAACTCTGAGTTAGTGACTGGTGACTTGGATTTTCAAGATGAAGGCTTTAATGTTGAAGTGAAAGGATTGAATATTCAACACCCCTATTCTTTCAGCCCAAGTTCAAAACCAGTGGGAGACAGACAGGAAAGCCACTGCACACAAAGATTCCTCTAAAATCAGCTTTATTACTACTAAGGCCTACGTTGGAAAAGGTAATTTAGGTCATTAGTCAAGCGGTCTTTCAGGGGTGGGGAACCTGGGATGTGGGGGCCACATGTGGCCTTCTGGATCCTTAAGTACATACAGCCTTTTGCTGAATTCAATTTTTACAGAACAAATCCATTTAATAAAGAGGGAGCAGACAGCAGTCATAAGCAGAGTTCAACAGCAGAGGCTCTCCTAAGGAGACCTGCCGCTGTAGCACTGACCGCCACATGTGGGAAACAGGAGAGAATATAGGCTCTGCAGGAAAGGAAGAGCTGAACTAGGAAGGCCCCAGTTCCTCTTTCCAAACTCCAACGAGATAAATCACTAAGTTTCCTAAGGCCAAAAATATTACTTCAGTGAATGCCCATCCTACATAAGCAAACAAATATGAAACCAGAAGACAGAACCAAGTTCTCCCCAACATACAGCACCAAAGCTGCCCCCAAATCTAGCCTGACATTCCCTATTCCCCACACATAGAATCTCTCTGACTAGAACACTTGTTTTCTCCCCCATATCTAAACCCTACTCATCTTGTATTATGAATATCATCTTCAATTCTCCTTTTTTATAGGAATCTTAAATCACTTATCCATTTTAAGAACATTTGCTTATTAAAAACTAAGCAGTATGCTCATTTATTTGCATACTTCCTATGATGCAAGCACCCCTCTTTGGGTGCAATGGGGAGTGCATGCAACGGGGAGTGACATCAGGGCTCCCCAGAGGAACTTTAAGAGAACTTTGGAAGCAGTGAGAAAGGGAAAAGGTGTGATAGGGCTATGCATGCAATAGTACAAGTGCAATCAATAAATGTGGGGAAAGGTCACATTCAGGGGTGGTTTGAAGTGAAGGAAATAGAATTCTGGATGATTTCAAAGTAAAATTCTGAGTGACTCAGAAAATATAATAGCATTAACCAAAAAGGAAAATGTACAACCCAGCAATTTGAGAGAAGGACATTTAGAAGGAGATAAGCTTAAGAAGTATTTATATTTAAAAGACAAGAGGAACAGAAACTAATGAAGGAGTAGAAAATGGTCAATGACATTGGAGAAGAACAGGACAGGGAAGTGTCACAGTAGCCAAGGGAAGGGAAAATCATTTTAAAAGGATGAGATGATCATTTGTATCAAATACTGTCAATAATTAAATGAGACAAGGAACAAAGGACATTAGTGAAGGTGGCAAATAACTAACAATGATATAAGCTAGCATCTAAGTGCTTTGCTTTCCACAGGCCAGGCACACTAATCCAAGAGGTTTTACATCTATGAGCTCATTTAATCCCCCCCAAATCCTACGGTAAGTATTATTACCAACCCTATATTTCAGTGATCAAGAAAATTAATAATAAGGAATATGTAATAAGGAAGAGGCAGAACCCAAATTTTGATGAAGTGGAGAGCAAATGAGAGGCGAGAAAATAATCTGCCAACAAACGATCAAAGGGAAAGAAATCAGAACAGCAGCTGGAAGAAAAGATAATTTTGGTTTTGTTTGTTTTATTTTTTAAGATGGAGGCTAGTTGAGCACTGAAAATATTTACAGACTGAAATGACAGATTCTAAGTTTGTCCAATAGGAAAAATGCCTCTGGTGCCACTGGGAAAAGTCACAGCTAGAGAGAAGAGGGACACACTATCAAATGGTCCAGAAAGTAGATAGGAATGGACACACAGTATAGAACAGCGCTGTACCACGGGCTGGTGGGCTCTGAAAGTGAGAAATAAAAAGGAAGGACTGAAAAAGCATTGAGATCTAAAAGGGGATCAGACAGAAAGGGTAGCAGTCTCAGGCTCCTTCCTGCCACCCCAACATAGTGGTGACAGCAGTTCCATACAGACTGCAAGAGGGTGAAAGAGGCAAATGTCTGACTCACTGCAAGACGACACGAAATCCTTACAAAGACAGAACCCAGGGCCCCACTCACCCTGTAGGAAAAGCACTCAGTGACCTTCCCCCTCTTTTTGGTAGCACCCTGCTTCCTTGTGAATTCCACGTGAGGTCAGAGATCACAGATACAGGGCATTACGCTATAATTACTTCAGAAGCGTGCAGTGTTATGGAGAGAAGAAAAGAAGGCCTCAGAGGAGGTGACAAGTTACTGCAACCACTTTAGCTAAACAGGTTGGCTACTTCCCTAGGCAGTTTGGGAGCTCACACAGAGCCCAGAGGCTGAATCGCTTGCTGCTATAGAACCAAAAATGAGTCAACTTAGTCGCACTGGTTAAATTTCTGGATAAAAATTTTAATGAGCTAAGTGGATCCTTAGGTTGGTAGATTTTGTGGATTTAGCTGCAAAGTGGTGTTAAAAGGGGTGTTAAAAAGCAACAACTGTGTTTTGATATCTTACTTTGCAATTTATATTTCCTGGGTAAAAATGCTAAGAATTTTTTCCCATTGGTACTTCTAGCATAACCATTAAAATAAAAGTAGAGAAAGAGTTCTATTTTAAAATGAATTTTAGACATGTAATACAGATATTTCCTTTAAGCAATATATGTCCTACTTCGATTAATCATAAAAAGGTCATAAAATTAAAGAACTGTTCTAATTTCTAAAATTTAAATTGAAAGCATAAACAAACCTACATGAAAATCATGTACTATCAAGAGAACAGAAATGATTTCTTTTAAAAAAAAAACTTTATTAGTTTTTTTTTTTTTTAAGAGTTACAGAAATATGTTAACTGAGTGGAACAGACCAGGGTCATAATCCAGGGTCAACTGATAGTTACTTATGGGATCCTAAACAATCAATTCCCTCCTTAACACTCAGTCTCTCCACCTGTAAATGAGAGACCCGAACTAGATTCAAAGTACATCCAAAACACAGATTTATAAATGCAGATAATCAATTTTCTAGAAAACAGGATTCTATTTAGGTATTCTTTAGACAGTAAAGAATACCAATAGAACTTGTAATTTACTAATTAAAAAAATCAATACTGTTATATCATAATAATAAATGCTGTCAGCTATCACACACTAAGTAAAAGCTATTAATTAGATTTTCATTTGGTTTTTAGATCTGATTAAAAATGAGAACAGAGTCTAGGAAATTTCTGTTAGTGTTTTCTAAATCTTCTTTCTAAAATGCTCACAGAAATGTATTGCAGCATTTAGTACTTTTACTTCAAATTTGTAGAATGCCCGTATTTTTTCCTTATATTATTGACGCCTTCATTAAAAAAAAAACCATATTCTTTAGCAGCTTGCTTAGAAAACAGTATTATTTGACAACAGCCATTCTTCCCAAAATATTCAGAGGGAGGTTGCATTACTTTTAAGTATTAACTGAAGACTCCTCCATCCGCAGAGAATATGCACATGTGCAGGCCTGTCTGTCCTCATTAAAGACACCAGCAGGACACCCCTTCCAAGGGGTATCATTATATTGTGGTAAGCAGACTGCTACCAACTACAAACAAAAAACCCACCTATGGGTAAATCTTGTTTTACATTCACCCTCAAAATCTGGATTTCCTTTAAAATTAAATCATATTCTCTAGCTTACAGGGTGGAAGGAGAAGAAAAATAAAAATGGACAACAAACAGAACAGGGCTCACACTGAGGCCACATCCACTCCACAAAGTGGGATTTCACCCATCCCACACAGGAGAACTTGAAGCTTAGGAGGCAACGTAAGGTACATGGAACTGGTGAAAATAGGATTCAAAACCAATTCTATTTGGCTACCAAAAGCATATATTTCTTTCACCAATTCACAAGCCATGGTAAGCACAGAACCAACAGCATTAAAGGTTGAGAATGGATCCCCCGCCATCATGATAGTTACGACACAATAACTATCCAGACCAGGAAGTTAGTGACTAACCAACTACTTCAGAGGAAACAAATGGTCATTGATGTCCTTCACCCTGGGAAGGCAACAGTACCAAAGACAGAAATTGGGGGAAAAAATAGCCAAAATGTACAAGACCACACTCAATGTCATCTTCGTATTTGGATTTAGAACTCACTTTGGTGGTGGAAAGACAATGGGCTTTGGCATGATTTACGATTCTTTGGATTATGGAAAGAAAAATGAACCCAAACTTGCAAGGCATGGCCTGTATGAGAAGAAAAAGACGTCAAGAAAGCAGTGAAAGGAATGCAAGAACAGAATGAAGAAAGTCAGGGGCACTGCAAAGGCTAACGTTGGTGCTGGCAAAAAGTGAGCTGGATTGGATAACAGGCAAAGGAGTAGTAAAGACCCTACAGTGATGTTATCTGCAGTCATTGTGTAGATTTTTCACAAGAGGATTAATAAAGACTTTTCATGTTAAAAAAAAAAAAAGGTTGAGAATCTAATTCCATGAAACATGAAAATAGGGAAGAAACACCTGCAAGGAGAGTACTTACAGAGCACAGACTGCAAACTGAAAATGCCTATAGGGGCCAAGCAAGTGACGTAAGATGAAGGGAATTCCCTGGGACTGGAACAGACTATGTGTATCATCTGCAGAGGCAGCTGCTGCATCACTCCATGCAGGAATTGGGACTGGCATTGCCAGATTTTCTGCTTCTTTTGAAGAGATAACTGGATTTAAACTAATTATTGTTTAGGTATTGACAATTAATTTTAAAAAATTAAACACTCCACTGATCAAACAGTATACATTTATAGACTACTAGTATCTCTCACCTGAAACTGCTAGTTTTTAACCTGTGATACTTTGGGGGCACTATATTATCAATTCTAAGCAAAACAGAAGCAAACATACAAGTGTGAAACCCAAGGGGCCAATAGGAACAGGTCTGAGAACAAGTGGAAGATTATAAAACAAGATGAATCATCATAACTGCTTAAGCTAAGGTGAAATTACTTACTACTCATATGTGTCATCTCAGTTTTTTAGTTTCCAATTTCTCAAAGAAAGAAGAGCAAGCAAGAGATAAGATAGAAGGGAAGAACGATATAGCAAAGATTTTAATGCCCAGGCAAATACTTTTAACCGATTCAGTCAACCACCAATTACAGAAACTGCAATATCACCAATTCAGAACAATATTAATTAGGGTAGGCAGAATTAGTCATTTTTGATTAGACCTTAATTATAAGCCTATTAGTGTGGTTATATTTTAAGCAATATCTTGAAGTTATGTTTAAGATGCTTTTGACAAATATTACTTAAAACAAAGATACAAAAAAGAACATAACCAGTATAGCTAGCTAATTCTTCCCGTCCCTGTGCACATTCTCAATCTGTTGCATTTTGTGAATAAATTCGAAACATTTCAGCTGCAAACACAACAGAATCTCTGAAGGCAAAAAGTGGCCTAAGATTGAAAAGAATTATTTTATAGGTAAGATTTTATTTTATAGGTAAGTGGTGATCTTTTTAAGCTTTCAAAGAAAACATTTTCCAAACCTTGAGGCCTCTAGACAATTCTTTTTCCCTCTATGCTTTTTCTGCAAAAATCTTCTTGCTAAATGGCATAGCCATTTGATATGCTCCATACCACTACAGGTACTCAAACCCTTGTTGTGGATTCTACCACATCTGTTAGATCACTTTCTGTCAATGTATTTACATTATTTTTTGTTGTTGTTGTTAAAGTAGCTGTAAGTTATCTTAAGGACTGTTTTATCTACCCTCTGTATATTCCACAAAGTAGAGTCACAAATTCAACAAACTGCAGTATTCCTAAATAAATCTTGTTTTTTGACTCACGAACATCACAGTCAGTTCTACAAATACTACATGGGAATCAGACACAAAATTTTTCTTTTTTCCCAGTTTAGAAAGACAGACACAACAAGAGTCTCCATTCTCCCCTTACAAAAATCACCATGTGAAAAGAAGCTAATTTGCATTTGGTTTTTTATCCTTAAAAAGGAAGAATTTTCAAAGAGGTGGAAGAAAGGGATCTTCTTTGTTCTTTAACTCTTTAAGAAATATAGTCATTTTCTCCAGTAGCATAAGTTTTCCGCAAGCAAAATACAAGTGCGGTATTTCATTAACAGAAATTTGCTTTCCTGAAATGGGTTTACTGGGGAAAGTTATAAACTTAACAGCAAGATGTCTAATCTCTGGCCTCAGCAATTCACTAAATCAGCACCTTCAAAGATGTCAGGCTCTTTCCCTCAGCAAAAAGAATTTTTTTGTCTTTGCTTGGTAATTACGGGTTTCTCTAGCTACCCCAAAATGGATAAGCTGTAAGTTATCTTAAGGACTATTTTGCTTTTTATCTTTTTTAAATTCTAATGGTCACCATCCTAAAAGAACAAAAATGTGGAAGAAATTTATAGCTCTGGCCTTCTTGCTCTTTTCTAAACATGATATGAACCACATCAAAATAACAAAAAAAAAAAAAGATAAAAGAACAGGCAAAAAGAAAAAGAAAAGCTAAAGGAGTGGAGTAAGGAGAGAATACTGCCATAATGGCATGGGTTGAGTACAAAAGGATGCCATTTACTACCTTAAGAATCTTGGTCAAGTTATTTAGCCTCGGCTCTGTGCCTATAGCTCAACCGGCTAAGGTACCAGCCACGTACACCTAAGGTGGCGGGTTCAAATCCCCAGCCCGGACCGGCCAAACAACAATGACGGCTGCAACCAAAAAATAGCCGGGCGTTGTGGCAGGCGCCTGTGGTCCCAGCTACTTGGGAGGCGGAGGCAGGAGAGTCGCTTGAGCCCAGGAGTTGGAGGTTGCTGTGAGCTGTAATGCCATGGCACTCTACCCAGGGGGATAGCTTGAGGCTCTGTCTCAAAAAAAAAAAAAAAAGTTATTTAGCCTCCCTGGTGCCTTTTCCTTATCTTTGTAATGTTTGTTTACTGGCTCTTAATGAGATGTTTCATTTTTCCTTTAAAAAAAAAAAAAAAGCTGGCTGGGCAAGGTGCTCTTGCCTATAATTCCAGCACTTTGGGAGGCCCGTTAGCAACCAGGAGTTCAAGAGCAGAGAGGGTAATGTAGTGTGACCTCCATCTCTACAAAAAAATTTAAAAATTAGCTGTGTTGTCATGTGCACCTATAGCCCCAGCTACTTAGGAGGCAGATAGAAGGATATCACTTGAGCCCAGAAGTTCAAGGCTGCAGTGAAGTATGATTGTGCCAATGTACTCCAGACTGGTTGACAAAGAGAGGCCCTGTCTCTAAAAAAATAATAAATTTTAAAAGTTGGGTTATTAATTACAAGGGTACAATTTACTTCAATAAATGTAGCCCATAAGGTTTTTAAGAAAAGGGGTTACAATCAAGTAAGTTTACATCCCAAGTGCAACAAATTTTCTTAGAATAGAGAAAAAGATTTCTACTCTCTGATAACAATAACAAACTTTATATTGGTATTTTTTAAAGCACTTGAAGAAAAAGACATATATACAGAAACTCTGCTCCTGGAGTTGAAACATAAGCGGTCTCCATCACACTTTATCTATGCCGGGTTATTTAAAAGTAGCCCAACCTACAACTTTTCACAGATGAAAACTAATTGAACACCTTTACTTCAAACCCCTTCAAACACACAAATGAAAAAAGCCTTGCTCACAAAAACAAATGAATACCTTAACGGCCCAGAGCCAAATGGGCAAGATAAAAAGGCTTTTGCACCAAATACTCACAGGATGATCTGCTCCTACAGGTCTTTAAGCAGGTGAAAGAGCAAGCCACAAGGAAAGCTAGAAATACAAAACTAGAAAATAGAAGGGTGGTGACCCAAGGTAAGCAACCACCAAGACAACTACCGTGTTTCCCCAAAGATAAGACCTACCCCCAAAATAAGCCCTAGCAGGATTTCTATGCATTTGTTAAATATAAGCCCTACCTTGATAATAAGACCCCTACTCCTCCTCAGCACAGAGTGGAACACTGGAATACCTTTTATGAGCCACAGCTCCTTTCTCGGAGCCAGCCATTTGCACTTGCGCGGGTGCGCATATGGGTAACCGGGTGGCAGGCATCCTATTGCACGCGTGCAAATGGCTAGGGGAAAGGAGTTTACACATCACTAGTGCCAGCCCCACCAACAAGGTCAGCTCCCCCTGTCAGGTTCCAGAAGACGACGACTTAACTGTATTTGAATAAATGCAGATTGCTGTATTATGCTTAATAAAAATAAGACATCCCCTGAAAATAAGCCCTAGTATGTCTTCTTGAGAAAAAATAAAGATAAGACAGTGTCTTATTTGGGGGGAAACATGGTAGGTACTCTCTGCTAGCTGAAGACCACACAAGTCCTGATAAGAAAAACAAATAAAAAGCTATAAAGAGGGAGAATATACCTCTACCAGCAAGTTACCAGTTTTAGGGTTTAGCACCCTTTCTAGGCACCTCAGATGTTAGAAAAGAAGTTCAGCCACATGAAAACAGAAAAGCAGCAAATGTTTCAGAAGTTAAAAGTGGGCCATGCCATACAAATGGGTGGAAGTACCCCCAGCCTGGCCTGTACTAAAGAGATAAGAGATAAAATAGAATATACCATTTTCAAAATCTCAAAGAAACACTAAACCTCATTTGAAAAACACAGCAGGACAAATCAGTATGACATTACTCATACATCTCTAAGAGAGAGCAAGAGATGAAATAAAAACCAATTAAATTCATACTTGAGTTTTATCTCACTCAGATAAGAAGTGAACTGTTTCAGAGGTAGTAGATGTAATGACCTGTTTTGGGTTCCTTTCATGTAGGCTTCTGTTTGTTTCAGTAGGAGGTCTATATACTAATGACAAGAATATGTACTGAGGCCTTGTTTTTTCCTATAATGTATAACCTGGTACCAACTGCAGTGTTATGCACACAACTTCTATATGAATGGGTCATATTCTATAAATACTGAGCTATCTGAAAAAAGGGGTTTTAAACCTGAGGTTACCCTTGTCTACCCAGGAGTCCCTCTAACATGCACCATCTTACACCCATCAAAATTAGCATCTCTCATCACCTCTATGAACAAAAGCCTCAAACATCTGCACATTAAATGTAATGAGTATAACAAAAAGTTGGTGGCAACTTCTACATTCCCCTTCTTCTATCAAGGTATCTACCTCTCCTACATATATCCATGTCCTTCAGGGAGAAATCAACCCTGACCTTAGCTCCAACAGGGAGATTCTCATTTCTAAACCAATCATGGTAACTTGTTCAGAATAGACATATTACAATTTTTCCCAATGAAACATCAGAAATCTCAGTGAAGATTTCTAAGAATGATTTTCTAAGAAAAAGTCTATTTCTTCCTGTGCTTCTTCTCTAGACTATCCTTTCTGGAAGCACCATCTGGAACTGCTAAAGCAGTTTATGACCAAAAAGAAAGCCTGCCTACCAGCAGAACTTCAAGGAAACCAAAATCAAGAAAAGACAAATTGAGCAAGTCCTTAGGACACACTGTCTGGATCCCATCAGCTTCTGGATTCTCAATGTTGTAAAATAATAAATCTCCTTATATTTAAGTTTGCTTGATTTAGGCTATCCATCATGTGTAGCCAATAGCAAGCTAAAGCCCACACCTCTCCTACTGGGCACAAGAACTACCCTTCCTAGCTCCCTGGTAGCTGCATGGGGGCCATGCCATCTCTGCCAAGTGATCTGAAACCCTCTAGAACTCTTTTCCCTTTGGTAACCAGCAATACTCCAGACAGTGCATATACTCTATCTGCCTGGCTCCCTGAGTAATAATGATATCCAAAGCTTCCCTTCTCCTTCCATGATGATTATATAAAACATGAGCAGAAAATAAAACCTTTATTATTTTAAGCTACTAAAGTCATTTGGGAGTTATTACCCAAATAACTAGTATAGCAAAACCTAGTGTATCCTAATACATTCTATTTTTAAAAATATATAAAAATGAATGAAAGAAAGAAACATTAATCTGGGTTCCCATTTGGTACCAACTGAAGGGAGAAAAAAATTCTCACAGATCATGTTTCTTTCTGCCCCACCCAGACATAAAGAAATGCCAAGCAGAGAGTTAAGGAAAGTAAGAAAAGAGAATTACTCCTGGAGAGACAATAATACCTGCCAAGAAACTCCTAGCAATAACCACCTATTTCAACCTAACAAAAGTAGGTACACCCACCTATCCTGCCAGCACAAAATAAAGCAATTTTCTATCTTTCTTACTCTATTTCGGGTGCTATAAGAAAAATATCATAAACTGGATAATTTACAAACAACAGAAATTTCTTCCTTCTCACAGTTCTGAATGCTGGGAAGTCCAAGATCAAGGTGGTGTCTGGAAAGGGCTTCCCAGTTCATGTCTGGCACCTTCTCACTGCGTCCTCACATGGCAGAAGGCACATGACACCTCTCCTGGCCTCTTTTATAAAGGCATTCTGGATTAGGATGAAATGGGTGGGGCTCTCATGACCTAATCACCTCCCAAACCTTTCACCTCACAATATTATCACCTTGGGAGTTAGAATTTCAACATATAAATTTGGGTGGGGACACAAACATTCAGACCATAGCACTAGCCAAGTTTTTCCCTTTTCATTTCCCAAGGGACTCTTTAATAAGAAAGGAAAGGAGTGATTTATGAAGAAGACTGGCATTGGCAAGAACGTAAAGAAAGGAAAAGAATGAACCAATGGGCTGACAGAGCACTCAGAGGACAACAAAGACAGAATAAAATGTCTAAATCTCTATAACCTATAAAAAATATTAGCTCACTTGACTATGCACAGTATCAGTTACTTCCAAATGCTGTTATCTAGCTGGCTAACTCAAAGACAAAAACCTGTCAGGCCCAGGGCAATGGGAGGTCAAAGCAGATGGATTCCTTGAGCTCAGGAGTTCAGAGACCAGTCTGAGCAAGAGTGAGACCCCAGGCCAGGTGCAGTGGCTCACACCTGTAATCCCAGCATTCTGGGAGGCTGAGGCAGGTGGACTGCCTGAGTTCATAGGTTCCAGACCAGCCTGAGCAAAAGTGAGACTCCGCCTCTAAGAATAGCCAGGTGTTGTAGTAGGTGCCTGTAGTCCCAGCTACTCAGGAGACTGAGGCAAGAGAATTGCTTGAGCCCAAGAGTTAGAGGTTGCTGTAAGC
The DNA here is from genome assembly GCA_963575145.1 of Galago senegalensis. Taxonomy (NCBI): domain Eukaryota; kingdom Metazoa; phylum Chordata; class Mammalia; order Primates; family Galagidae; genus Galago; species Galago senegalensis. The sequence continues at coordinate 7,471 of CAUYTI010091998.1, read as the reverse complement.
AATGATGCGACATTGGCTCTACCAAGGGTGACAAACTGAGACTCTGTGTCTCAAAAAAAAAAAAAAAGAAGAAGAAGAAAGAAAGAAAATGAGACCCTGTCTCTACTAAAAATAGAAAAACTAGCTGGGCATTGCATCAAGCACCTACAGTCCCAGCTACTCTAAAGGCTGAAACAAGAGGATCTGCTGAGCCCAAGAATCTGAGGTTGCTGTGAGCTGTGGCACCCTGGCATCCTACCCAACATGACGGAGTGAGACTCCATCTCAAAAAATGAAAAAACAAAAAGACAAATACATGTCAGTTGTTAATTTCAAGGAGTATACTGTGGTCCAGAAGACACGTATTAGGAATCCCAGAAAAACTACAGCAATTTTTTTTTGATGAGACAGAGTCTTGCTATGCTGCCCAGGCCTTAAACTCCTGGGCTCAAACAATCCTTCCACCTCAACCACCCAAGCAGCTTGTCCAGCTGACTATAGCAATCTGCACAATGCAAAAACTGCCACCTCAATCCGTATTTTTTTCCTTTCTTACTGACATGTGGAGCTTGGTGCATTCTATATGTCACTGTTACCTCACAACAAATAGCAGAGGGAAAGGATGACTTCCATTACCCTTTGACACAATAGCGGAGCAGCCCTCCTTCTGGTATTTCTGTCAGGGGGAAGGAGGACTACTTTTGACACTGTTGATCCAAAGGACACTAAGCTCTTTCTCAATCACTTTTTAGTCCATTCCATCGTACTCTCCAAACATCATACCTCTCTCAGTATAACTATATAATACAATCTATTTGTCCCTCTTAGGAGAAAGCCTTGTGACAGCCAAACATATCTTATTACATTGAATCTGGAAGAGAAACAGTTCAGAAAATTACAAAGGCAGCAGCCTCCACACCTCCAGGATAATGGCTAAACTTACAGATAGGAGCCCTGCACACATTCCTGTGCACACAGAGACACACACTATTGGTACCCCCAACATTTACACCTAATAAAAACTGACCAGTCCTCTATCCAAGCACAGTTTGCCAGAGTGACAAGACAGGTGATGGAAATGCCTGTTGCACAAGATGAAAGAAATTCCTGAACACAACAGAATTCCTCCTCGGTAGAGAATTCCATCCACAGCAGAACACAACAGCTGAGTAAGTAACTTATGCACAAGTGAGAGGTCAGAAGCCAGACAGGGCACAGTAGGTAAACTCCACTCTGGAGAAGGCAATGGTAAAGGAGTTCAGAAGAACAGCTGAAGTGTTTAACACTAGAGGGATGTGAAAGGCATACTGAAGAACTAGTTACACCGTAGCAAGATGCTTTTACCACTGAGCTCGGTGGGAATCAGGAGTAGGGGACAGCTCACAGAAATAATAACCCAATTCCAAAAGGGCTGACTTTAAGGGAAAGCAACAGCCTCAATCCCACAGGATCAAAAATCATTATGGTTTCTTTTCTCTTTTCATAAGAAATCTTGCAAAATAGTTCATTTCTTTGATCAAATGTGTAGGGAAAAAATGCCCAACTTTAAAAACTCATAACCTTGAGGAAACTACACTTTCATTAGTCTAATTTGTTGGAAAGTACGTCAATAGTCACACCATGCCATATTCTGATAAGAAGGGTGAAGGCCATCCTAGAGTCAGTAACATAGTTAGGGGATGATCCTACTTCAGTGTGAATGCTGTACGTATTAACTCATGAGTTTCTGAAGTCCCACTACTTAGCAAGGCACCTGGATGCACTACCTACACACTACTTCTAAAACTAAAATGATGACACTGAAATTCTCACTGACAGTGAATGAAGGATTCACACATCTAACAGGGAACAGGATCAGACGTCAAAAATGCACACAAAGTCCCCTATGGCTGCAATTAGTGCTGTCTGGGCCCTGCATGCCCAGTGCACTGCGGACTCTTTGTGTCTGCCAAGTTCGCTCACCTCCCTTTCTTCCTCCACTGCTGCCACAGCTCCTGTGAAAAAACACGTGGAAAAGGGGGACAAAAAAACAAGTTCTGGCTCAGCACCCATAGCACAATGGTTACAGCACCAGCCACATACACCAAGAGTGGCAGGTTCGAACCCGGCCTAGGCCAGCTAAACAACTGCAACAACAATAACAACAACAACAACAACAAACAGACAGGCATTGTGGTGGGCACCTGTATTCCCAACTACTTGGGAGGATGAGGCAAGAGAATCACTTCAGCCCAAGAGTTTGAAGTTGCTGTGAGCTATGATGCCATAGCACTCTACCAAGAGCAACATAGTGAGACTCTGTCTCAAGAAAAAAAAAGGCAAGTTCTGAAATTCACTCGTGATTGCACCCACCCTGTAGAAGACAGAATCGTGGACAGTGCTAATTTTGAACAGTTTTTGCAAGAGAGAATCAAAGTGAATGGAAAAGCAGGAAATCTTGGGGGAGGGGTGTTGACCATCAAGAGGAGCAACACCTTGGTCACTTCTGAGGTGTCTCTCTCAAAAAAGTATTCGAAATATCTCACAAAAAAATATTTGAAGAATAATAATCTACATGATTGGTTGCAGGTAGCTCCTTACAGCAAAGAGAGTTACGAATTAAACGTTACTTCCAAATTAACCAAGATGAAGATGAGGATTAAAATTCATTTATCTGAAATTTTTTGTATGAGTTCTTAAATAAAACCTAGGAACCAAATTAGTGACTTAGCTTGGCACTTATAGTTCAGTGGTTAGGACACCGGTCACATGCACCTGGGCTGGTAGATTTGAACCCAGCCAGGGCCTGCTAAACAATGACAACTACAACCAAAAAATAGCCAGGCATTGTGGTGGACGCCTGTAGTCTCAGCTACTGGGAGACTGAGGGGAGAGAGTCACTTAAGCCCAAGAGTTTGAGGTTACTGTGAGTTGACACCACACTCTACCGAGAGAGACATAGTGAGACTCTGTCTCAAAAAAAAAAAAAAAAAAAGTGGCTTATACTTGTATCTCTGCAGTATGGATTGAACAGATTATTGGAAATCATAGTCTAAGGGCTTCACTTGGGCTGCCACTTACTTATTTGTAACATGACTTTTTATTTTCCTGCTTGAAAATTTCAGTTCTCTTGAAGCGTAATGCCAAAATAGAAGAAGGTGACTTTAAGGGAAGTGACCACCATTGAGCAGGTAGATGATGTGTGGAGATGTGAGCTTCGGTTAGAGTCTCTGTTTCATCTATAAGGACAGTCAATTTTATCTGGTGCTTTTTTACAAAGAAAGATTCAAGAATACAAGTGGACTCTTCTCATTCATTAAAAGCAAACCAGGTAACTGCTAAGATTCTCTTGTGGGAAGAATGGCAGTGTCAATAAAATGCAGGTTTCTGGGCCAAAAGGGAAAAAAAAAAAGTCCCTTATGGGAGGGACATGGTTTGGGTTCAATAAAATGATGGTTAGTATGATTACTATTATTAGAACAAGTCTTCAGTTACTTTCTTCTAATCAAACTCTATACCATATTATAAAAGTCTTCTTCTATGACTTAGATAAATTCACTTGATTAATAATTAGAAATGAGCCATTAAAATAACACATTTAGAATACTATCTTAAACAACTGTATTTTAATATAAAACATAAAAATGTGTATGCATTTGTTGATTTTCTAATGTATAGCCAACCACAAACTCGTGGTTCTTCAATAAACCACACAATTAATTCATTCTCTAAAATGCTCAGTTTCTGTTTCTTTAAAGTGGGAAGCAAGCTTTCATTTGTTCAACAAATGCTGAGTGTCCACTACAAGCAAACCCCATTCTAGGAATTAGTAAAGACTGTGGTTTTTATTCTGAGACAGATAGCATTGGAGGATTGAGAAGAGTGACATGATCTGACTTTAATTTTATTGGGATCATTTCAGTTAGAAAGGAAGAAGTAAGGAGACAGAAAAGTTAAGAGGCTATTACAGTAAGCCCAGGTGAGAGATGATGGGTCAGGTAATTCTTTGTTATAGGGGCTGTCCGGTACATGGAAAGATGTTTAGCAGCATCTTTGGCCTCCACCCACTAAACGCCAGTAGCTACCACCCGTGAGTTATGACAACCAATCTTCTCCAGATACTGCAATGTCCCCTGGGAGACAAAACAGCTCCTGGTTGAGAACTACTACTCTAGACTATATTCCTGAAAAATGACAACAAAATATTTCTATTTTATATCTGGAACTGAAAACTAACTGTGACAAAATTACAGATTCAGTGAAAAGAAACAAAGAAAAATCCTGGCACTAATATTGAAAAAAATCTCATTCAACTGGTAGAAATCATTTTATTTTCACTAATATTTTCCCAAGAGCCTGGTGCACAGATGCTCAGTAATTTGAACTAAATTACAAACATCTTAAAAAGCAATTGTCCCATGAAAAATCTTGTAACAAGATAACTTCAAATTAAAGAGAAAAAAGTTTTTTAATTATTTCTATTTAAGTCTGAGTTTAATGTCACTAAATTTAAACCAAAGGGTAAGTGAAAATGAGCATATATGAACAAAATCAGCACTCTATGAATGGGAGCCTCCTCTGGGCTCCAGGCACTGGGGATACAGAAGTGGATACAACAGGCAGGGGGTCGTGGTCCCATGGTATGGTCATCCCCATCATCAGAATGGAACGCCCTATTAGCAGTACAGTGCCAAGTGAAGCTTTAGTACCATGAGAGCCACACTTCATAAGGTTCCAATCGAAAATTTAAACACTATCATTTGTATAAGTTCCTACCCTAGAAGAAAACATCACACCACGAATCAAGTATATATATATGATAGCTAGGATTATTTTCCACTAATAACATTTATGAGCAAATATGGCTAAAGATAAAGACAAGGATAATGCCAAACAGAAAAAGGGGAAAACTAATTTAAATATTAGGGTTTTACTTGAAAATTTATTTTTCCAAAGCACAGAAACACAAATACTTGGAAATCTCATACAGAAAACATGACCTGGCTCAGCACCTATAGCTTAACCAGCTAAGGCGCCAGCCACGTACACCTAAGGTGGCGGGTTCGAATCCCCAGCCGGGACCCGCCAAACAACAATGATGGCTGCACCCAAAAAAATAGCCGGGCGATTGTGGCGGGCGCCTGTGGTCCCAGCTACTTGGGAGGCTGAGGCAGGAGACTTGCTTGAGCCCAGGAGTTGGAGGTTGCTGTGAGCTGTGATGCCACGGCACTCTACACAGGGGGACAGCTTGAGGCTCTGTCTCAAAAAAAAAAAAAAAGAATATGGAGAGGGGGGAGCAAAAAGGGAGGGGGAATTGGTGGAGGATGGGGGATTGGAGGGATCACTTCTATGGTTTATTTACAAGGGTACAAGTGAGCCTTTCCAAGAGTAGAATATGAACATTTTGGCACAATAACTAGGTAAATGACATGAAAGCTATTTTAACCAGTTTGATGAAATGTTTCAAATTGTATGTGAAAACAGCACACTGTACCGCAGAAATGCATTAATGTATATAGTTACCATTCAATTTAAAAATAAATGAAAACAGCTAGATTTCATGCCATCTACTCTCATGCAGCTGAGAGAACAGGTTCACTTTATAAGAACACTGGAACTTTGCTGTGAGCTATAACACAAAGGTACTCTACCAAATGCAACAAAGCAATATTCTGTCTCAATAAATAAATGGTGAAAACAAAAAATAAAAAAATGAAAGAAAGACGAAAGTAAAAAGGAAAGAAAGAAAGAAAGAAAGAAAGAAATTAATTTTGCAAGGTACAGATTCCAAGAGTGAAATTAAGTGGAAAAGTCATTTAGGCAGAAGAAATACAGGACTACATAAAGGAGGAGATCTCTTGTCCCTGAGGGGAGAATGAAATAATGAGTCAGGACAAGATCATTTGCTGTTCATTCCTTAGAACATCCAATACGGGTTGTGGGAAAAACATTTCTCTGTGAGAGAATAATTTTTCCAGTAGACCTTTAATCTAGGGGAAAGTTTTCTACCTAGATCCATGGTCAAAAGTGAAAATTATAGCCGGGTACGGTGGCATGCTGTTCCAGCAGTTCCTGCTAGCATGAAACTAAGAGAAGAAAGTCTAAGACCGATTGTTGGACGTTGTTGTAATCTATAGAGTCTGATAAACATTACTGAATATGATAAATAAAGTAAGTCTTGTCTCTATTTTTAAAAAAAGTAAAAATGCAGTGTAACTCCAATAGAAAAGGTTTTCACCATTTATTTATTGAGACAGTTTGTTGCCTTTGGCAGAATACCCTGGTACCATAGCTCACAGCAAACTACAAGTTTTCTCAACAATCCAACCTATTTGCTCAGCTGGTATGCCAACAGCTTGCATAATATATGACCAGTTTTTATTCTTCAGAGATGGATATCTCACTAATGCTGAAGCTGGTCTACCATTGAGAAGCTCAGATAATCCAACTGACTTGGCCTCCCACATTGCCAACATGAAAGACATGAAAAACACCCCTGACCACAAAACCTTTTTGAAAAATATCCCGTCTTAGATGTCTGAATTGGTGGCTTACCACAAGGGTGGTGATTTTCAAAATGGTCCAATCCAATCTAGGCTAAGAACTACCCATGCACCGAGGTGGGCACCTTTAATTCAAGCTACTAGGGAGGATAAAGAAAAAGAATCACCTGAACCCAGTAGATGGAGGTTTCTGTGAACTGTGATGGTACAACACTCTACCAAGAGTGACAAAGTGAAATTCTGTCTTACAAACAAATAAACAGAAAAAAGTAAAAAGAGCATTCTACTTAAGGGTCTTTATGCAGTTTTCCCCTCTGGAATGAAGCTTGAGTCTCACTGCAGTACAAAATCTCAACAGCAGTGTAAGCCTAGTGACTGGAATATCAGCCATTAATGTAATGAATAAGGCACAACTGAAAGATCACTTCTCTGTCTGTGGATGGAGGGCTAAGAAAAGTCCTGGATCAAACACTTGTAGGACACAAGCTGAAGTGAGCAGAAAAGTTCAGCGAGGATTTTTGAACAGAAGCCTAGATACCACCAGATTCCAGTATGAAATCACTACATGGTCATCATTGATGTCATCACAAAGGGTGTTTCCATAGGTTACCTACCATCTTTAAGCTTAATATTATTCCTGCTAAGGATATGTTGTTGATATCATGGGTTGTTGTTGAGTTCAAGTAGTTAAAAATTTGGGGTTGTTTTCTCCACACTCAGTTATTGTCGCGTGGAGGTTTCACGAGAGACAGACAGCGTCACTACAGGTGCAGTCTCGCATCTGGAATTTTTATAGTGAAAGAGAGAGACTACCTCTCTGGTGGAAGTAGCAAGCTTTATTGTTCAAGACCACCTTTTATAGTTGGCTGGTCATGTACACACTATTAATTAACAAGCAAAGCATTCATACTATTTTCTTAAGTTAGTTCAACCTTCAAAAAGATACAAAGTTTGAAATATAGAGACAGCTGCAAAAGGGAGTTTGTCCGAAGACTTACGATTATCAAGAG
>CAUYTI010091997.1:0-27835 GCA_963575145.1 Galago senegalensis | reverse complement strand
AAGCACAGTTGTTCTAGGGTCTCATTTAAGACCCTTATATCTTAGTTTCACTTCTGTTTAGAGGATCTGTCCACCTCCGTAATAGAAGTGTTAAAGTCCACTGTTATTATGGTGTTATAAGATGTCATATTGCTCAGACTAAATAAGGTCTTTTTTCAAGAGTCTGGGAGCATTTAAGTTGGGTGCATAAATACTTAGAATTGAAATGCCTTCTTGTTGTATTTTTCCCTTGACCAATATAAAGTGACTATCTTTGTCTTTTTTTTTTTTTTACTTTAGTTGCTTTAAATCCACTTGTATCCGGTAATAAGATTGCAACCCTTCTTTTCTTCTGAATTCAATTTGCTGAAAAAATTATCTTCCATCCTTTAACCCTGAGTTTTAATTTGTCCTTCAAGGCTAGGTGTGTTTCCTACAGACAGAAAATAGATGGCTTGTGCTTTTTAATCCAATCAGCCAGCCTATATCCAAAAATCAGAAAGACAGCACATCAACAAACTCACAAACCATCTTATGAAAAAGGAAAAAGAAGAATAATCTAAGCCTAAACCCAGTATAAGAAAAGAAATATCCAAAATTAAATCAGAGATTAATTAAATTGAAAACAAAAGAATCATTCAGAAAATTAATGAAACAAGGATTTGTTTTTTTGAAAAAATAAACAAAATAGATAAACCTTTGGCCAGACTAACTAGAAATAGAAAGGGAGACTCTCTCTCAATCAAAAATGTTAAAGGGGAAATAACAATAGATGTTACAAAAATACAAGAGGTTATCTCTGAATACTACAAGAAACCCAGAAATTTGACAATGTGAAAGAAATGGATCAATATTTGGAATCACAGCTTCTGCTAGACTTAGCCAGGAAGAAGTAGAACTCCTGAACAGACCAATTTTGAGCACTGAGATTAAAGAAACAATAAAAAATCTACCCACCTCAGAAAAAAAAAAGAAAGAAAGAAAGAAAGAGAGACAGAAACAAAACAAAACAAACAAATGCCCTGGCCCTGATGGCTTCATACCAGAATTCTATCAAACCTTCAAAGGAGAGCTTATTCCTATATTGCAGAAATTATTCCAAAAAATGGAGGCAGAAGGAATCTTCCCCAATACATTTTATGAAGCAAACATCACCCTCATCCCAAAACCAGAAAAAGACTCAACTAAGAAGGAGAACTTCATACCAATTTCACTAATCAATATAGATGTAAATATTCTCAACAAAATCCTAGTCACTAAACTACAACTTCTCATCAAAAAAGTCATAATCATGATCAAGTAGGTTTCAGCCCCAGGATGCAAGTCTTGTTTAACATACATAAGGGCATAAATGTAATTCACCATATCAACAGAAGCAAAAATAAAAACCATATCATCCTCTCAATACATGCAGAAAAAGCATTCAATAAAATCCAGCATCCTTTTCTAATTAGAACACTGAAGAATACAGGCATAGGTCGCACACTTTATAAACTGATCAAAGGCTTCTATGACAAACCCACAGCTAATATTTTACTGAATGGAGTAAAACTGAAAGCTTTTCCACTTAGAACTGGAACCAGACAAGGTTGTCCTGTATCACCACTACTATTCAACATAGTGCTAGAAGTTCTAGCTAATGCAATCAGACAAGAGAAGGAAATAAAGGGCATGTCCAAATGGCAGCAGAAGAGGTCAAACTCTCCCTCTTTGCTGATGATATTCTCTGATACTTAGAGAATCCCAAAGACTCAACCACAAGACTCCTGGAAGGGATCAAAAGATACAGTAATGTTTCAGGATATAAAATCAGTGTCCTCAAATCAGTATCCTTTTTTTTATGCTAATAACAGCCAAGATGAGAAGCTAATCAAGGACACAATACCCATCACAGTACCTTCAAAGAAAATGAAATATCTAGGAATATACTTAACAAAAGAAGTCAAGTACCTCCATAAAGAAAATTATGAAACCCTATGAAAAGAAATAGCAGAGGATACTAATAAATGGGAAAAACATACCATGCTCATGGCTGGGAAGAATCAACATTGTTAAAATGTCTATACTTCCCAAAGCAATCTACAGATTCAATTCCATCCCTACTAAAATACCAACATCATACTTTCAAGACTTGGAAAAAATACTTCTTCATTTTGTATGGAACTAGTAAAAAACCTGCATACCTAAGGCAGTTCTTAGTAATAAAAACAAATCCAGGGGCATCAGCCTACCAGATGTTAGGCTGTACACAAGGCCACAGTGGACAAAACAGCATGGTACTGGCACAAAAATAGAAACATAGACATCTGGAACCAAATAGAAAACAAAGAGATGACAGTAACATCTTACAGTCACCTTATCTTTGATAAACAAAATAAGAACATACCTTGGGGGAAAGAAACCCTATTCAATAAATGGTGCTCAGAGAACTAGATATCTGCACATAAAAGACTGAAACTGGACCTGCCCCTTTCTCCACTCACAAAAATTGATTCAACATGGGTAAAAGACCTAAACTTAAGGTGTGAAATGGTAAAAATCCTCAAAGAAGCATGGGAAAAACACTTGAAGATATTGGCCTGAGGAAAGACTACATGAAGAAGACTGCTGTGGCAACTGGAACAACAACAAAAATAAACGAATGGGACTTAATTAAACTGAAAAGCTTCTGTACAGCTAAGGCAACTACAACCAAAGCTAATAGACAACCTATATAATGGGAAAGGATATTTTCACATCTAGAATCAACAAAACCTTAATAACTAGGATTTACAGAGAACTCAAATTACTCAATATTAAAAGCACCAACACTCCCTTAAATTATTGGGCAAGAGAGATGAATAGAATCTTTTCTAAAGAAGACAGATGAATGGCTAACAAACATATAAAAAATGCTTATTGTCCCTAATTATTACAGAAATGCAAATCAAAACCACCTGAAATATCATCTAACCCCAGTGAGAATGGCCCACATCACAAAGTCTCAGAACTGCAGATGCTGGCATGGATGTGGAGAAAAGGGAACACTTTTACACTGCTGGTGAGACTACAAACTAATACAACCTTTTTGGAAGGAAATATGGATAACCCTTAAAGAACTCAAGCTAGACCTCCCATTTGATCTTGCAATCCCATTGCTGGGCATCTACCCAGAGGGAAAAAAATCCTTCTACCATAGAGACACTTGTACTAGACTATTTATCACAGCTCAACTTACAATTGCCAAAATGTGGAAACAGCCTAAATGCCCACCAACCCAGGAATGGATTAACAAACTGTGGTATATGTATACCATGGAATACTATTCAGCCATCAAAAAATATGGAGGCTTTACATCTTTTTTATTAACCTGGACAGAATTGGACCACGTTATTCTTATTTTTTTTTTTTTGAGACAGAGCCTCAAGCTGTCACCCTGTGTAGAGTGCTTGTGACATCACAGCTCACAGCAGCCTCTAACTCCTGGGCTTATATGATTCTCTTTCCTCAGTCTCCCAAGTAGCTGGGACCACAGGCACCTGCCACAATGCCTGTCTATTTTTTGGTTCCAGTTGTCATTGTTGTTTGGCAGGCCTGGGTCAGATTTGAATCCTACAGCTCTGGTGTATGTGGCTGGCGCCTTAGATGCTTGAGCTACAGGTGCTGAACCAAACATCTTATTCTTAGTCACAAGAATGGAGGAGGAAAAATCCTGTGTATTTAATTCTGATAGAGGACAATTAATGACCTAGTACACAGTGGGGTGTGGGGGAAGGGGAGAGCAGAGCAGAAAGTATAAGGGAAGGAGGAGGATGTGGGTCACAGTGTGTGACACATCTTTTGGGGGCAGGACACAATTAGGAGGAACACAAGAGGAACTTTACCTAACAAATGCAATCAATGTAACCTGGTTCTTTGTACCCTCAATGAATCTCCAACAATTAAAAAAAAAAAAAAAAAGAAAAAGACGGGAGCTATATGGTATTAGGAAGAAGACCCAAAGAAAAAGGCCCTTTTCTTTTCCTCCCTCTATCTCCCCCTCTCCCCCACTGGGTGTCAAATGATCCTATATTGAAACATTTTCCTTTGTACTTTTCAACTAGCTGGGCATTCCATAGCACCACCACTGATGTCATCTATGATGTCATGAGGGTAGTGGCCATCAACATTGCACCCCACAGACTGGGCAGACTCCTGGATCTCTTTAATGGGTTCCAGAGAATTCTCTGGCTAAAGATGGGTACTGCATCTATCTGGCAATTTTGACAATCTCATCAAAAGTGTCCATTGTGTTTAATGTTTTTCTGTTTCTTTCTGTCTTTTGGTGGTTCCTTGAGGGCTTTGATGAGGGCAGTGGCAGAAGATACCACTTCAATTGGGGCCTGTTTGTTCTGGAAAGTCAGTTTCACTGGAATACTCAGTCTCTTCCTGTTACCAGTTGCCTTAGTGATATTATCGCCAAGCTATTTTGCAGACAAACCCAGGTGACTGATCTTGGGGCCCAGGGCAGAGGTGATACCAACCTCACCACTGGTTCATCTCAAGTACATGACTTTGATCTCACTGGGGTCCAATTTAGGCGGGCTAGTGTGGGATGAACAGGATTCTAGATGATCCAGGAAAGTTGCACCTTGGTTTCCTCCAAGTCAAAAGCCAAAAAAGGCCTTTTCATCACATCCTGTCAAAGGTATGCATTTTCAACATGACTTGTAACTGCTGGTGCTGAGCTTGATCAGGTACTGGAGTAGTATTTGTCAGGTTTCTCCACAGTAAAGCAACTCTCTGCTCCCATTTCCCCACTTCCCAGCCCACATCTGCCAGGAAGAGAGACTCAGGCTCCCACACTTCCAGGGCAGAGTGTAAAATGTCAAGGTACATTAGCCAAAATTCTTCTGCATGGGAGATTGTTCTCTTCTCTCATATTTATTTATATTTATAAGTGCTCCTAGATAGTATTTTCTACACTGGGCTATAATCTAATACTAATTTATTGATAGTTTTGCCACAATTGTGAGGATATATTTTTACACCCACCATATCCTCCAGAGTATTGCAATTTTCCTCAAGCATTAGCAGGCCCCTCTGAATTTTGGAGACAGCATGTTCCACACATAGCAATACTTCTTTGACCGTCTGTGGGTGACAGGGAAGCTGCTCCTCAGAACAACATAGACAAAAGCAGCAGGCCCAGCTGCCCCACAGTCGCCTCTGCAAACTGAGCCACATGGCCTGGTAGGAGCCCTGGTTCTCAGCGTCTCTGGGCTGGGAAAATACCCACAGGAAGCCTCCCATAGCACTCAGCATGAGAGTTCCCAGAGGGGCCCTCTCTTCTGCCACACAAGCCACAAACATCCGGAAAGAGGCCCCTGGAGGCTGCCACCCTTGAGAAACTGAGAGACCTAAAGAGGTGGCGGAGTGACCAGGCTGCACTGCCCCTGACCAGCTCTGCCCCACCACACGCTCTGGTTTCTGCTGTATCCATCTGCCGTGAGACCGCAATGAAACAATGGGAGTGTGTTCACGGTGTTCCAGTGCAGTCCCCTCACATTAGGGACAGGGGATTGGGGCCTCTGTGTTGCTGGCCACGGCTGATCCGTTAGCTCCTACAGCCTTGCAGAGAGCAGCACACAGATGGTCAGCTCCATCGTGGTGCCAGCTAAGCCCGCCCTTCTTAGGGGCGCCCCAGGAGTGGTGACTAAGGAACAACTTCTTTGTGGTGCAGGGACTTGGGCAGTGCGCAGGTCATCTACTTTGTGTGGAAGTAGATCCAAAGTAGGCATAAGTACGCCTTGTGGGCAGCCGTGAGGGGCATTCTATCAAGAGAAGTAGGTGGACAGACACAGAGTAAGAAATATTTTTATTGAACTTGCATTCTCACCAGAGAGCATCTACCACAGAACAGTCGCTCAACAACCTCGCAGGCGGGATGTATTGGTCAGTTGAGGTCAACTAGCCTCTGCCCTGTGCTTGCATTCACATGGGCTCACGGACACACTGCTGCGGTGGCAGAGGAGCAGCCCAGTAGCGAGGTCCCCTCCTGGTGAGGCTCACGTGGTCACTGCCCTTGAGGAATTTTCACTTGTTGACAGAAGACACTGTTGTCAGCCCTCAAATGAGACCTTCCTTCTCGGAGACCAATCAGCCATCTGGGGTAAGTTCATTTACTGTGCCTTCTTCCATGCCAGGTACATGCAGCAGTCACCACCCAACAGAAAGGCAGGGCATTTCAGCCTCACGGGCCAGGACGGCCGAGCTCCGAGGTCCCAGGCCCCACCCCCAGTGGATGAGCAAAGCAACCACAGTCTGGAGGCCAGTGTTGATCAGAGGTTCCCACCCATCAGAATGAGTGTCTGGGTTGCCACGGAACCAAAGCAACGAGGACAAGAAAGGGAAGAGCAGGCTGAGAGGAGGCCGGATTTATGGAGTGATGCTCTGGTGATGAATGCTGGTTATAGTCTCAGAACTAACCCTAGCCCTGGAGGCTTTAGTCCTACTCACGTACCTCAGTACTCAGGGGATCCTGGAAATGCTGCAGGTGCATAGAAAGAACTTAATATGGAAATCAGGTGGATCTGAGAGCTACAAAAAGGACACAGGAGATGTTAGTGCCCTGCCTGGATTTTCCCTCCTCCTCAGCACATCACAGTCCAGGGCTACAGAGGCTGAGGATGAAGGATGAAGGCTTTCACCCACACGGCGGGCCTTAGACGGCTGTCCTCACTTGAAGGAGCCCACTCACCTGGGTATGAGCTCCCGTTCACACACACCAGGAGCATCTGATGACTCTCTCAAAGTGGGGTTTCTGCATCACAGTACCTGCTCCAGACCACTCCACCAGTTCCCTTTGGTGAGCAAAACTGGACTTCCTGATGCCCCATCCTTGCTTGGGCTACTCTGCTTCTCTCACTTCATATAAATCCCTCCAAGGCGTCCTGCCTCTAGAGTATGTGACTTAAAACTGGCTTGCAAGGAAACTGATTTTGATTCGTTTACTTCCACTGAAGTATCTCACAAGAGACTTTTTTTTTTTGTCACTGATAATGTTTTTAGGAATATGGGGCTAGTTTGGAAGGGGAGAAGAGCCTATATCTCATCCCCTTAAAATAATTTAGTTTAAACAAAATCTATGATTACTGGAAAAGTATTTCATAAAGAACTGGATAATGTGAAACAATTATAGCAGTTAATTGCTAATAATAAAAATTGATTTTCATAAGAGAATATTTTAGTTAACCAAAAACAGGTAACTTTTCTTTTATATTTTTTATTTTTCCACAGTTTCCTTTTTCTGCCCTCCCTAACCACACATGCCCTTCAAGACCCAATCTGAAGCTTTTTAGTTTGATCTAATCATAGTAATATATTTTTGGTGTTCTTTCAATTGCCCAGGGGGTCCTCCTCATAAAATATTATCCCAGGACAAATTCTTGAAGTGTTTCCCCTGCCTTCTCTCCAAGTATCTTTATAGTTTTATATCTTAAGTTTAAATCTTTTATCCAGTGAGAATTAATTTTTTTTTTGTTTTTTTTTTGCAGTTTTTGGCCGGGGCTGGGTTTGAACCCACCATCTCCAGCATATGGGGCCAGCACCTTACTCCTTTGAGCCACAGGCACCACCCAAGAATCAATTTTTGTTAATGGTGAAAGATGAGGGTCTAGTTTCAGTCTTCTATAGGTCACCAGCCAATTCACCCAGCACCATTTGTTAAATAGGGAATCTTTCCCCCAATTTATGTTTTTGATAGCCTTATCAAACATCAAATGACAATAAGTGTCTGGGTTCATTTCTTGGTTCTCTAATCTGTCCCATACATCTACCTCTCTATTTTTGTGCCAGTACCATGCTGTTATGATCACTATAGATTTATAGTATAGCCTGAATTCTAGTAGCGTGAGTCCTTGTGATTTGTTTTTATTTCTGAGTAATGTCTTGGCTATTCAAGATGTTTTCTGATTCTATATAAAACAAAGTACTATTTTTTTTCAGATTTTTAAAGTATGACAGTAGTGCTTTAATAGGAATTCTTTAAGTAGTGTGGACATTTTAACAATGTTGATTCTTCTCAGCCACACTTTCATATGAAAGATAAAACACAACTATAGTTCAGGATGAAGGAGGGAAAAGAATGGGGAGGTGAGGGAAGGTTGGGTGGAGGGCGGGTAATCGGTGGGACTTCACCTATGCTGTATATTGCAAGGGTACATGTTAAATCTGTTAAGAGTAGAACATAAATGTCTTAACACAATAATTATGTAAGTGAGGTGAAGACTATGTCAACTAGTTTGATGTAAGCATTCCAAATTATATATAAAATCAGCACATTGTACTCCATAAATGCATTAATGGACACAGTTATGATTTAATAAAAAAAATTAAAAGAAAAAAAAGACCCAGCCTGAAGGCTATCTTTCGCACAAAACCATCAGTGGATTCTCAAGTTTGGAACTTATTAACTCCATGCTGTGAGCTCTTCCAGCCTTATATATGCAACTCCCTTTAACTCTATCCATTTCTCTCATGCAATCTAAATACTGAAATAAATTACCTTCCTTTGGTTAACAGGCTGTCTGTCACTGCAGAGTGGCATCTCTGACTATTTAGCTTTTTGGAGTTTCTTCCAGAATCTGACCAAAATTCCTTCAATCACAAATGACTGGGGGTCAGATGGGACCAGGCAGAATTCACATACTGATGGTGTGTTGTCAGAAGATCCAGTCTGTTTCCAAGCCTCTGTGAAGGACCAGATAATTCTGTAAATCTATCTGATTTCAGGTGGACAGCTGGTCTAGTGTCTGTACTGAGGGAAAAAATAAAGAAGAGAAGGAAAGGATGAAAAAGGCTACATTTGCTGTCTTTCAGGGGCTCAACTGGCTGAACACTGAATCTTCAAAATACCCTTAGTAGACAAGAGTCCCTCAATCCATTTACAGAGCTGGAAATCTAATCCATAACTGCCAAGGAAGCTGGATGTGATTATCTGGTGGCTGAGCCAGAATTCAAGAGAACTGCTTGAAAACTTATGCTCTTTCTGAGGTGGTGGGCTCCAGTGCAGTGGGCTCCAGTACTGCACAATGACACTCTTCCCTCCCCACTCTTGAGGAGGAAGTAAAAAGCAAGAAGTCAGAAGGGAGAGATAATAGGGCAAGGTTTGGGAAAGCAGGATGAGGTCACCCCAGTAGAACCGCTGGAGCTACTGAGGCATACTAACCCTATAGTTCTTGTTTTTAAAAATAATTTTTTTGCTAAGCTAGCCAGACAACCAGAAATTGCCAGTAGCTGCCATAAAACCATTTCTGTATATACCAGGTTGTGAAACCCAGTAGCTTGCTTTGCTGGCTCAACAAAAGCTATTTTTAGTCATATATATTAACCTATATAAACTCTGTCTTAAAGCTGGAAGCTGCTGCCCCTCCTGATTTTCTATCAGTGGGTAGCTGGCTGGTCAGTCTGTAATATAGCCTTAAATAAAATACTCCTATTGATCTTTTCAATTTGTCTGGTGGTCTTATCTAGCATACCATAACATTTCCACTGAACCCTTGTTCCTGTTAGGATTCAAGTAGCCTGAAATTCTTAGAGTTACCCACTATTAGAGATGAGTTTACCCACGATTGGGGATGAAGTTTCTCATCTCTAATAGTGGGTAAATCTGAGAATTTACGTAATTCTTTACATAATTCATATTTATGAATTTACATAAATATAGAACACTTACAATAACTGTCACTTCAAAATCTCCCTTCTCAAAATCTATCATGTTCCACCCTGGGAAAGCCTTTGCATGAGAGTGTGCCTGCTGAGGGCAGTACTTTTATCCTAACACTGAGGATCCAGCTGTTACACAAAAATGTGCTATAGTCATATTCACCAGACATTTAGGTATGACAGAATTCAAATTTTAAATTTGAAAGCCACGATTTAAATCCTGATTGACCAGTAACAACTACCTGTGATATCTTGTATAATTTTGATTCTCAAAATTTCAGTTTATTGACTAACAAAATGAGCATCCTTGTAAATTTGTTGTGGGTCTTACATGAGGTTTGCTATGGTTTGGACATGGTGGATTTATCCTCATCAAATTTCACAATGAAACCATCCCCAGCATGGTGGTGCTGGTGGTCGGACCCAGTGGGAGGTGTTTGGGGCCAGGGCCAGATTCCTCATGAACATCATGGTGTTCTTCTCTAGGTTCTGAGTGACACCTGATTGGTGCTGGGGGAACTAATGGGTTCTCAGGAAAGTGAGTTGTCACAAAACCACAATTCCCCTTGTGCTTGGTCCCTCTAGGGACACGCACCTGCCCACCTTTCCTTTGACCTTCTCTGCTACATGTTGTCTCAGCATAAGAACCTCCCACCCCTGAAGTCCAGCAGATGCTGGTGCCATGCTCCTTGCACAACCAGCAGAGCTATGAGCTAAGGAGCCCACTTGTCCTTGGGTGTTCTTTTAAGGCAATGAAAAGCAGACTAAGGCAAGTTACATGTAAAATATTTAAGGAAAATCCTGGCACAAGGCAAGTATTCAAAAATAGTCACATAGTGGGATCATTAATGTCTCAATAAAATACAAAGTCCCACTAATATAGAAATATCAGAAAGAATGAATATTTTTCTCCTTTTCCCCATTCATATCTTCTCCACACACACTGCTAGTGTGGGGAGGGGTTTGGGTCTCTGGCTTTTGAGATGCAGACTCTAGAGCTGCTTTTCCATAATGTGCATAAGAGTTAAGGCCTTTAGTTTTCAAAAAGTGTGAATTACCCAGCAGAAAAAAAATTCAGTATTGAAGGAGGAGAAGGGGTGTGTAGCTAATCTGAGGAGGTTTCTTTCAAGCCTGGGAGATGACAGAGGCCAAAAGCTTTCCAGTTTTTGGTGTACTCCACACTTTTGCAGTTTTTGTTTATTTGTTTGTCCGGTGGCTGGGTTTGAACCCACCACCTACAGTACATGGGGCCGGCGTCCTACTCCTTTGAGCCACAGGCACCACCCTGTTCCACACTTTTGGAAAGCACTAGAAGATGTAAGGCCCTTGGGAAGGAGTTGCTGTGGAATTTATTTAGGAACATCCTGTTCTGGGCTCTAGCCTGGCAAAGGCCTTTCTGCCCCAATTGGCCCACAGGCAGTGGTGCCACCAATGTCAGCAGTCTAAGTCAGTTCTGAACATCTTTATACCAAAGTTGAATATTATAGCACAAGTAAGGCCCCATGGATCTTCAGATCACCCCAGGGAATTGAACAGAGTGAAAGCAGCAATCCAAATAAATCTATTAGATAGAATTTCCTGCTGGACCAAGAGGATCAAAAAACTCAGAGCATGATGTAATAGAGGAAGTCATTACAAATGAGTGACCTTATTCACTCTTACCATGTGAAATAAAACCCCTAAAGTTGAACTAGTTCTTGTTATCTGCTATTCACCCCTGCCTTGAGGCTGCCTTTGAACTCTCCTAATCTCAGGAAAAAGAACAAAATTCATTTCCATTAAGAGACACACAATTTTTGAAGAAACTATTCTATATTTCTTTTGTAAATTATGTTTTTATGTGTTTAGAAATGACAAAAAAGAAACAATTTATCTCTTTTTAGATGGTTCTTGCAAACTTGAGAATCTAAAATTAGCAGATGCGTGTGGTGTTTAGTAAAGAAACAACAACTTTGACAATACATTAGACCTTTCCGGAAAGGAAAGGGAAGTTAGAGGAAAGCCAAAGTACAGTCTTCAAGGGAAGGCATGGTCAGAAGAAACCAGGTGGGAAGAAGCACACACCCTGCCCACAGAGGTACTAACTGCTTCTTAGCACTAAAGAGAAACTGTAGAGAGCTCAGCTAAGGAAGATGTACAAAAGATATTCCCTGTATTGTGCAATAGCAAGGGCATTCAATGGTAAAGAAAATTTAGCTGCTGCCTTTGAGGACCTGATATCAACTGGTACAGGTATAGAGAAAACACATAATCTCAATAAAGAGAAAGGCATGCAGGGGGAGCTCCCAACAAGTCTGTCCGGCATCCCTTCATTGCTGGTTTAAGGATAGACTAATTTATCAGCCAGGGAACAGAGGGAAGAGGCAGAACTGAAGGGGGATGTGGCACAAGCTCTTCAGCAAGGTAAAGAGCAAATACACAACATGTGTTCAAGGAAATAACAATAGTTAGAGAAGGAAGGGGAAAAGCCTTTACAGGAAAAACTAAAATGGTGAACATTTCTTGTAGTTACAATAGCACTGGCAGAGTGCTCACTTCATGCTTTGTGCTATCATAAGTCTTTCACCTGAATTTGCTAAATTAGCTCATTAGTCCTCAGAGGTCATTTTTCCATGTTTAACGCAACATAATATATTATCCATTCAGGAAAGAAGGAGTGCTATTTAGGAATTAAGCTAAGAAAATATCTAAAAATCATGACTTTCAAGGAAAACCAGAGTGAATGATTTATCCCACCTTATACCCTTTACATAGATTTTAAAAATCAAGGTAATAACAATCTTTCTACAGATAGATCACCACATATCCAAGGGTGAGACACAGACTCTTGTGAAGAGGGCAGACACAAAGGCAAGAGCATCTGGGAGCACAGGGGGTAGGGCACAGACAGCAAGGGCTGAGGGGGCAGATGAACACCTGGGGAATGAAATTGTGAGGCTTGGGGACCTGCAGGATGTCAGTGGGGAAGGAGTCTGGGAGTCATGGAGGTAGGTGGAAGATGAGGCCACTTTCCTGGCAGTGGGGGTCAAGGGGAGAAAGAACAGCTAGAGGGAAGAAATGAGAACCAGCCTTCTCTGACAGTAGGAATCCAAATGTATGGATGGACCCTAGGTGTAGGAAAGTGAAACACTGACAAAGAAGAATAAATGAGCTGGAAGGCTCAGTGGCTCACGCTGGTAGTCTTGGCAGTATGGGAGGCCAGTGAGGTTTAGGGTGGAGTCCTTCAACTGAGGAGTTTGATACCAGCCTGAGCATGAGTGAGACCCATGAGTATTGTGATGGGTGCTTGTAGTCCTGGCTACTCAGAAGACTGAGGCAAGACTCAGAAGACTGAGGCACTTGAGCCCAACAGTTTGAGGTTGCTGTGAGTTATGATAATACCACTCCAGTCTAGCCTGGAGAAACAGAGTAAGACTCTGTCAAAACAAACAAACAAAAAAAAGCAAAAAAGAAAAAGAAGGAGAAGAGGAGAGGGTAGGGGAGGATGGGAGAACAGGAGATGGAGAGGAAGAAGGAGAAAGAATAAGTCACGGATACCAGCT
The DNA here is from genome assembly GCA_963575145.1 of Galago senegalensis. Lineage (NCBI taxonomy): Eukaryota > Metazoa > Chordata > Mammalia > Primates > Galagidae > Galago > Galago senegalensis. The sequence continues at coordinate 14,630 of CAUYTI010091997.1, read as the reverse complement.
CAAGCACCATGTGGCAGACCAGACTTTATCTGGAACCATTTCAATCCTTGTAGGGTCTTGTGGTCTGGGAGAGAGATCAGGCTCCCCTCCAAACACAGCATGGGCGATTGGTGAAGCACCACTAACAGGGGCTGTCAGGAGGAGTTCTGGCTAACCTGACCCTAAAGGATTCTTGCTCAAGGCAGGCCAGGGCAGCCACAGGTGGAGCACAGGGGAGGCTGCTGCAGGAGTGAACTGACTCGGCAGGACTAAGGTGGGATTTCACAAGCAAGTGCACTGCAGTCTGTTGGCAATGTGCTCTGTATACCACCCAATTCTTTTTATGGTCACACAAGTAAATCTCTCTATGAAGATGCCTCACAAGTGACCTTCTACCCAAAAGTTCTCATAGCCAAGCTGAGTGGATGTGCCAACAGTGCATCAAGTATGAGCTTGTTCTCAGTGAGAAGAGAGGTCTTCCCCTGCTCAAGCTTTTCTCCAGCAGTATCTTACTTGGAGTGAAAAGCAGTTTCTTCTTATCTTCAATAAAGATTCTTACAGCTAGCCATAAATGTGCTATTGAAACAAAAACGAAAGCTTCCTTTCCAGAGGATGGATCTATAATTTGTTCCTAGTGGCAAATGCAGTCTGTTGACAATGTGCCATGGAAAGCTCCCAAACCTGTTTTGTTAAGAACTAACTCTTTCTAAGATGCCTGACAAGTGACCTTGACCCAAATGTACCTGTGGGCAAGTAGAGCCAATGTGCAAACATCCCTTCAAGTGTGACCCTGTTCTCAGTGAGAAGAGAGGATTGCCACTGCCCTAGCTTTTCACCAGCAGTATCCCACATGGAGTGTAAATGTGTTCTTTCTTCTCTTCAGTAAGGATTTCGGACAGCAGGCCACAAATGTGCTTTTTTTTTTTTTTTTTTTTTGAGACAGAGTCTCACTATGTTGCCCTTGGTAGAGTGCGGTGGCACCATAGCTCACAGCAACCTCCAACTCCTGGGCTTAAGCAATTCTCTTACCTCAGCCTCCCAAGTAGCTGGGACTACAGGTGCCTACCACAACAGCTGGCTATTTTTGTTGTTGTTGTTGTTTAGCTGGCCAGGGCTGGGTTCAAACCCGCTACCCTTGGTGTATGTGGCCAGTACTGTAACCACTGTGCTTCAGGCACTGAGCCCACAAATGTGCTTTTGAAACCAAAATGAAATCTTCATTTCTGGAGGTGGGATGTGTAAATTGTTCCTAATGGTGAACGCAGTCTGTTGCCAATGTGCTCTGAGTACCAGTCAATCCTTGTTTTGGTGACACCAGTAACTCTCTCTATGAAGATGCCTGGAACGTGTCCCTTGACCTAAATGTGCCCATGGCTAAGTGGAGTCTATGTGCCTGTGGTCCTCAAGTGCAAGCTTGTTCTCATTAAGAAGAGAGGTTTGCCCCTGCTCCAGCTTTCCTCTGGCAGTATCTTATTTAGAGTGAATGGGAGTCTCTTCTTTTCAGTAAGGCTTCTGAGAGCTAGCCGCGAATGTGCTTTTGAATCCAAAACAAAAGCTTCCTTGCTGGAGGTTGGGGCTGTGATTTGGTCCTAGTGCTGAATGCAGTCTGTTGGCAATGTGCTATGTATAGTAAGCAATATTTGTTTTGGTCATACAAGTAACTCTCTGAAGATATCTTGCGAGGGGACTATGACCCAAACATGCATGTAGCCAATTGGAGCACATGGGCCAACAGCCCTACATCTGATAGCTTGTTCTCAGGGAAAAGAGCCGTTTGCCACCCCTCAAGCTTTTTTCCTCCAGTAGCTTACTGGGAGTGAATAGGAGTTTCTTCTCTTCAGTAAGCTTCTGAGAGCTAGCAGCAAATGTGCAGTTGAAACTAAAATGAAAGCTTCCTTTATGGAGGTTGGAGCTGTCTTTTGGTCCTAATGGTGAATGCAGTCTGTTCACAGTGTGCTATGTACCGCAACGAATACTTGTTTTGGTAAGACAGGAAACTGAAGATTTCCGGAATGCATGCCTTGAAAATGTTGTGCCCACCGCTAAGCAGAGTCAATGTGCCAACGGTCCTTCAAATACGTGCGAGTCCTAACTGTGGAGAGAGGTCTGCAGCTACTCCAGCTCTTCACTGGCAAGATCCCAGGGAAACGCACTTCCTTCTTCAGTACGGCTCCTGAGAGGTAGCCCAGAGTGCTGTTGAGACCAAAATGAAAGTTTCCTTTCTGAAGTTTGGTGATGTATTTGTTCTGAATGCTGAACGTAGTCTGTAGGCAGTGCAATATATAGTAACCGATCCTTGTTTTGGTCCCACAAGGAACTCTCTCTCTGAAGGTGTCTGCCGTGTGTGCCTTGAACCACTTATGCCCATCGCTAAGCAAAGTCAGTGTGCCAACGGTCCTCAAGTGCCGGCTTCTTAGTGAGAAGAGAGGTTTGACACTGCTCCAGCTTCTTGGCAGCATATCCCACTTGGACCGAAATGCAATTACTTCTTTTCTTCAGTAAGGTTTCATTGCTGTTGCCGCAAATGGACTTTTAAAACTAAAATTAAAGCTTCCTGCCCCAGCGGATAGATCTGTAATTTATTCCTAATGGTGAATGTAGTCCGGCAATGTGCTATGTACAGTAACCGGTGCTTGTTTTGGTTGCACAAGTAACTCTCTGTCAAGAAGCCTGGTAAGTAAGCTTTGACCCTAATGTGCCTGGAGCCTAGCAGAGCCTGTGTGCCAATGACCCTGCAAGTGCGGCTTGTCCTGAGTGATTGTAGAGGTTTGGCACTGTGGCACTATTTCACCAGCGTATCCCAATTGCAGTGAAATGCAGTTTCTTCTTTGCTTTTGTAAGGCTTCTGAGAGATAGCCAGGAATGTGCTTTTCAAATGGAAATGGCAGGTTCTTTCTCAGAGTTAGGAGTTGTAATTTGTTCTTAATGGTGAATGCAGTCTTTTGACAACGTGGTATGTATACCTGCCAATCCGGTTTTAGTCACGCAGGTAACTCTCTGGCAAGGAAGCTTTGACCCAAATGTGCAAGTAGCCAAGGGGAGCCTTGTGCCAAGGGTCCTTCAAGTGCGACCTTGCTCTCAGTGAGAAGAGGTTTGCCACTGCTGCTTTTCACCAGCAGTATCCCACTTGATGTTAAATGCAGTTTCCTCTTCTCTTCAGTAAGGCTTCTGAGAGCTAGCAGGGAATGTGCATTTAAAATGAAAGTGAAAGCTTTCTTACTGGTGGTTGGATCTGTGATTTCTTCCTAATGGTGAATATAGGATGTGGGTGCATACTTGGGAGCCTCCTGCAGTTTGACTGTGGGATGACTTTTTGTCATCAGGATTGGGATGTATATACAGGTTGTAAAATTCTCATGTAATTTTTTTTAAGGTAGTTTTAAATTGTATTTTATATTCAGTGAAGAAATGAGAAAGAGAAAGCCTTTGGGGAGGAATCTATAAGCATCTTGGTGTTTGTTAAAGCAATGGAATTGTCCATGGATGAAATGAATGCAGGTAACTATTTAAGGGAGTTGGAAAGGAGAAACAAAATATTCCATTCTGTATGTGCTCCAGATTAATCTCTCAATTCCACGGAATTTAAGCCCTTCAGAAATTTGAATTCAAAGACGTCTAGTCCAAAATCTCAAAATAACTTAAAAGATATTTGTATCTTTCTGTATAATTTTTAGTAACATTTTATGAATTTTAATTCACATCTCCCAACATTTCTCACCAGTGTCCTTTCTCCACTTCAATTTTTTACATCCACATCTTTCCCAGACTTACTGAGCAAAGCCCAAACCATCCCACTGCTCTCCCGACCCCATGAAGAGTGTGCATGCACACACTCACATTCACACACTCACACATCCACACATTCATACACATTCACACACATTCACACAAATTCACATACCCACACACATTCACACACACAAATGCACATATTCACACACACCCTCATACACATTCATACACATAGCCACACACACATTCATACACATTCACACACTCACACACATTCACAGACACAAATACACATATTCATACACTCATAAACATACACATTCACATACACATAATCATACACACATTAACACACAATCACACACCATCACACTCATGTACACACACTCACATTTGGGTAGACTCTGTCTCTACAGAAAGCAGCCACTCTAGGAGGGCCCAGAAGCTGGCTGGTCCCAGCTCCCTCTGAGAATTGCAATTTCTTCAGGTGGAAGAATTAAGAACTTTTTAGGTAAATTAGTTTTTTTTCATTTTTAATCTTTCCAATGATTTCTCTACCAGCAGAACATAAGAAATACCTGATAAATAAGATTGTCTACCACCTCACACATAGAATAAAAATGTGGCACAAAATTGCTTTGAAAAGCTGAGAAGCCTTCCCAAGTCCTTTCCCAGTATTAACTGAAAAGATAAAGGTCTAGTTCTATGAGCATTGGACCTCTGGAAAGGTTACAAGTGGCAATTGATAAGCTTCACAGGTTTAAGCCCCAACTCGTTATGTTCAGGCCCAGATTTTTAACATATTCATATTTCTCTCTGTAAAACATTGTTCTAATATTTTAAAATATGGTCCATATTCCCCATGATGGCTAGCATTATGGCAGAAACCTATGTATACACTAATTTTGTTACATTTATGCTTTATCCCCCCCCACAAAGTCAAATTATTCTCAGAATATTTGAATACAAGTTGAAACATTATCTAATTTACCCAAGTGAGTCTTTAGATTTTGACTCAGGTGCTCCATGGACCGGCAGCCTGAATGGCCCCACAGTCCCTGCTGGCCCTGCCCTGCTCTGCTGCCTGCTCTGGGACTCAGGTCTCCCTGTCAGGTGGGGGAGGAGGGTCAGGGCAGATGCTCTGTCCAGGGGGTGTCCACTGCGGGGCAGAGGACTCCAGATGGCACTTTGTCTACTAGGCAGAGGTTCCCCCAGAAAGAAGGGGGTCGTGAAGGGGGTCCCCAAGGAGTGGCCAGATGTTTAGCTACAATAGAAGGTCTCCAAGACTGATCTGTCAGAAGGAGGGAGGAAAACCACAAAGTGCAGATATGATGAAGGCCTTGACAGAGCCCTGGGAGCGTGTACACAGTGGAGGTTACAGGGTCCCTAAATGCTCTACTTTCCTTAATTTAGTAAAAAATCACACACACCCATGCCATGACAGTTTACCAACACCATGAAAACCCCCAGAAATTCCCCATTCCAGAAATTCTCCATCCTTTTCCAAGAAAATGCATGAATATTCCACACCCCCAACATGAAATTAGAGAATCAGCATAAAAGGAGAAACCTTGTTAAACCCAAGGCTCCTTCACTCCCAGGGGCTGGCTGGTTCCTTCCTGGAGTGTGCAACTTTGGCGCTTCACCAGCTTGCTCCTGCCTGCTCTGCTCATTTGGTCTGTATCTCATTCAGCGCCAGTGACTATTATTCTGTCCTGGGACCCAAGTACCTGGAAACACAAGACCTGACATCAGTTCCCATCACCTAACACCCTCCTTTCTCCCTGCGGCCTCTCCCTCCACTCTGCCAGCCCTCCCTACCTTGGCCACACCAGGGACCTCAGAATCCACCCTTGCCACGCGTTTGTGTTCTAGCGTCTCAACCTTTGGCCTGTTGCAGCCATTCAGCTAACCGGAGTCCCAGCACTGAGTGTATTTTCTCTGCCCCCTTCTTAGTTACTTCTAGTTCCTGCTACCTCTGTGACCACAGGGCTTTCTGAGCCCAGTGGGGTTTTGGCTCCACTCCACCCTGTCCGGGGCCTCTGATGGACCCCAGATCCCACTAAACTGTCTGCTTCATCACTTCATTTGCAAGCTTTGCCATTGTTCTCAAGCACTTTAATATACTGCTATGCTCTAAAATAAGGAGTACGTTTTGTTCAGGGCTTTCAGAAAAAAAGAAAAAAATGGATGCTCTTATGTGAACTTTTCCAAACCTCCAGTGACACTCAGGTTTTGTTGGCAGCCCCACCCCCTCTGCTCAGATTCACTTTCTTAGAGGGAGCTGGGTCAGATCTGCTGTAATGTCCTCCGCACCCAGGATGCCCACTCACTGGGTCATGAGGTCACAACCCTCAGTCCTTACCCCCAGGTCTGCAGCCCCACCTGCAGGCAGCCCCATACCACCCACCAATGCGTCAGTGCCCCAGACATTACTCCCTTGGCAATGAAACCCACAGTTTCCCACCTCCTAATTTCAGTAAATGTCACCTCCACCCTTCTTGCCCTGAACAATCTAGAGATATCTCCCTTACACTCTACAGCCAACCTGGCAGCAAATTCAGTGGCCCTGCTATAAAATATTCACAATCTAAATCTTCGCTTGCTGCCACCTCCTAGCACTAAACCATGGCGACTTCCCACGTGCTCAGTGCCTTAACTTGCTAGCTGCTCTTGTGTTAGGGTGACCAGATTTTAACGTCTGTAAGGCGGGACAACATGGCTGGGGGGCGGAGCAGGGGCGGAGCGGGGACGCCGGGCAAGGCCTGACAAGGCAAACTTTGATAAGCAGTTCTCGATAATCACTTCTCAGCAATTATTTATTATAGTTTAACATTATAAAATTAACAAAAATAATATAAAACTCATATTCTGGCGAAATAGCCTTATGGCGGCTGAAAGCCGTATATTCCCTTCTTGTTCTCTAGCCCCTTCGTGCATTCTTTCCAAAAATTAGGACTTTTTTTAAAACGCTGCAGGTCGCGGGACAAATTGTTGAAAAGTGGGACTGGCCCTCCAAAATCGGGACATCTGGTCACCCTATCTTGTGCCCATCTACAGCCTCTTCACTGCAAGCAGCCAGTGATCCCCTGAAGGTGTCAGATCCCATCTCGATTCCGTTCAAAGCCCCTGGAGGCTGCCAGGTTCTCTCTGGAGGACTCACAGTCTTCCACCAGCTGATGTGGGCCCTGCACCTCCTGTGAGTCCCTCTCCTGCCCCAGCTCCTTCCTCACTCATCCAGAATGGCAGCCTTTTCTGGCCTCCAAGTGCACTCGGGTCTGGAATCACTAACTTTTCCATCTTCCTCAGCTGCTGGTATAATGCTTCCCCGTTTTCTACAAGTACATGGTGAAATGTAGTCTTATCAAAAAATCTTTCCTCACCTCCTTACATATAACCCAGGGCACATAACAATTCTCCTTCAGTAAGTTAAGCAGAAAGTAGTTATTTTATTTCAGCACCTGGACCAGTGCCTGACTCATGTTTAATGCTCCATAAATATTTATTGTGTCAAATAACATATCAATATATTTTTGTTTCTCAGATGTACCCCTTCACCATTTATTCCCCAAGTGACTGACGGATAGATGAATGTGATACACACATTCAACTGCACACAAAAATAGGCAACAACAGCAATGAAGGCCATGTGGCAAGACACTGCCTCATGTCAACACATGAACACAGCCGTGAGACACTTATACAACAAGGTTGAAACCTTACCAAGTTGGTCAGTTCATACAGTACATGGAAGGAAATTTGCAAACTTAATTGTCAGACATTCATTTCAGGATATCTGTGATGCACATCTGAGAAAAAGAGTTCCAAAATTGCTTTGAAGGGTAGAGTGGGCACTGGCATCAATGCACGGCTTCCTACAGGGAGTACTTCAAAGGTAACCATAGTGATATTCAGCAATGAGGTATATAGCACTTTTTCCAGGATGAGTTCAAGAACATAGTTTTCAGACCTGATATATTAATTACACAATGTTCCACTCCATCTGACTTCACTTATCAATCTGACTCCCAGTCACCATCACATCCACCTGCCCCTTTAGCACTGCTGTCATTGCCTCATCTTTTTTCAATAAGAGCTGTAGAAGAGCATGCTGAAACTTGGCTTATGCTCCAAAATGTGCTCCCAAATTTGGTCTTCCCATTTTCTTTCCCATACTACCAGAGCAAGTTCTCTAAAGTAAAATCCTGATTAAGTCATACAGCTATCTAAAATTCTTCAATATTTTCCACAGACTGTATGATAACAGCTAATCATTTGTGTTATGTACAGGGAGATTTGACACCAAAGCACGAAAAGGCAGACACAATGGTATTCTCATAACATATCACAAATGTTGAGCATAGTGCTTGACTATTCGGAGATAATTTCTCGTGGGGAGAGAAGGACGGCTTGGCCGCAGGTGCAAGCTTGCTCCTGGAATTGTATGAAAGAAAGAAACAACTACATGCTTTTGGGTGACATGTAGCAAATCATCTTTATTCGTGACTGCCTTTTATAGTAAGCTAGTCGTGTACACCACATTAATCAATAATCTTAACATTCTCTATTCTTATCTTAGACTATAGAAAAGACAGAAAGTCCAGGAAAGTAAGATAACTATCATAAGACTAGCCTCAAGCTATTCCTCTAAAGACCCAAAGCAACCCTGCATTATCTGACTTCCATTGTCAAAGTTAAAGGTCAGGACAAACAGGGAAGTAAAACTTTTTTCTTCCATGTACTCAATTAAGTTTCAGAAAAACGGGCTCAATGACTCTGTTTTCTTGTGGTTTGGAGGCCACCCACTTTTACAAAGGAGTTTTTCTTCACTCACATCAACCTTTGAGCCATGTCTCCTGCATAGATGGGCCATCAACCCTTATCTGGCAGGCTGACTGACGGCATAGTCAGAGTTCCATGCAGGAGGCATGCAGGAGGTTGTTATCACCTTGCCTGTAGGCCCTACCATGCTCTCCCAGGCAGCTAGGCCTCTACAAAATGCACAATACTTACAAGTCTTTTTACCTAATTTCTGGAATTAAAAGAGCACATTTCATTTAACTTATTTTATGTGGGCTTTCCTCCTACACTTGACAGACCATGAGGAGACAGAGAGCATTTTGCTGATAGAGAAGAATTATATGATTATTCCTACCCATGTTCATTTTTTGATCCAGTAACCTCCCCAGTAAGGAGCAAACCATGACTCCAGCTGCCCTAAACCACTTGCATCTCTTTAAGATAAGTTGTGCAGCCAGCCTCTCTCTCTTTTCTCTGCTCTGCACTTGGTGTGTTCTGGCACTCTGTGTCTGCCGAAGCCTTCTCAGGCCTTACTCTCTGAAGTCCTCCTCAGCCCTGTTCAGGCTTTCCTGACACACAGGTCTAACCCATGTGTGTTCCCCGTGCCCCCTAACCCCCCACCCAGTGCCCTGTAAGTCTGTACCTGCAACATACTGTTTAGTCTCAGCCCTGAGTCATTACCTGAGTTAATCCAGCATGCACACCTGCACATACCACATTTGTACACACCCTGTTTCTCAACACACACAAAGAACATGGGCTCCTTGAAAGAAGCAACTGGACATAATGATAGGTCTAGGTACACAGGAGACACCAAGAAAAAGAGTACTGAATAAGTAAAGAAATAAAAAAATGAGCAAAGAATTCCATGAACTAAAGCAAATTTGGTGAACAATATTCTTAATTGCTCCTGAGATTCAGAGCTAGAGTGACATTAAGCATTCATGTTTTCCAGGAATGATTTAAGTGTCAAATTTATAGTGATGCTGCCTCATGCAGTCAGGCAGAAAATCAGAACTTGTAATCTCGTACCTGAGAAGGAAGTAAAGAAGGAGCAGCAAGCATGTGGAAGCACTTTTTTTTTTTTTTGTTATTAAGTCTTTCGTACATAGATCATAAATACATTTATGCCATTATATGATTCAATGTGATGATTATTTGTACAAATTGGAATGTTTACATCCTATTAAACAACATAGGTTTCACTGCTTTTACCCTATTACAGGATTAAGACATTTATGCTCTACACCTGATAGATCCAACTTGTACTTGCAATATGCTAAAAAAATAAAATAAAAAACAAAGACCATAAAAAAAAAAAAGAAGAATGCGGAAGCACTACTGCAGCCACAGCAGCAGGCACAGGGGAATTCCTGCCAGAAGAAGTGGCTTGCAGACATCAGGGAAGGCAGGTTGAGAGGCAGCAAGGCAGGCCAGGTGGCATGTGTGCCTCAGCCTCCCCGGATTCAGCAGCCAGGCCCCTGATCTGAACTCACAGTTACCTATCACAGATCAGCATGATTTGTATTCTTTCATATTTAAACATTCTCAGCAGTTACTTAATAAACATGTATATTCTCAACTCACATATTTGCTTAAACTTTTTATAATTAAATTCAAGCCTGCAATATTACTTCAAATAGACTCAATTATTTTGTTCATTAGCTAACTACCCATAACTTCCTCAATTTGAATCCCAATGACAATTGTAAAGTAAATTAACACTACTTCAAAAAATTACCAGTAATTAGTGTATTTTGAGTTAGGCCAGCATTTATAGCCACAAGAAGACTAACACACACACCCCAGTCGAGAAGGAGGGGAGGAAACACCTCATGTCTTGGATCCAGATGAGAATTAAAAGTTTCCTCCTTTGTAATTTTCAAGTATTTTCATCCCTGTCTTTAGATGTATGGACTCCTGGAGGGGATATTTGTGATTCACTAGTGTCATGCTTAAAAACCTCTCTTTATTACAGTTTATTGAAATGAAAGCTTAAGTACTTCTTCAACTGAACTGATATTCTCATCAAAATATTTCCCTTTTCAACTCCTTCCATCGCTCCCCTGCAGTCCCAGTGAGTGCCCCTGAGGCAGCTACCAAAACTCTTCAGTGCAGAAAACAACAGGGTTTGAACCCACCAAGCTGAGGAGCTACTGTCATGTTGCAGTCTCTGAGCTGGCTGGAGTTGTGTGAGTACATTTTTAAAGCTTTTTATTTATTTTGTATAAAATGCCATATAGTTCTGTAGCTATGTTCTCTTGTCCTAATAATTTGCTAAGAGTTAAAAGTTTCCTAAGAATGTTTAGAGAGAAAGTGTCTCTGTGCACAGCCTTGGAAATGAGATGCAGAATGTATCTGTTTAGTGTCCACTTCAGGATGCCTTACTGAGGATTTTCCACAACATTTCACAGAGGAATCTGCACACAATAATTAAGTGAAAACGCATATTTCTGTGAGATCCCCTTACCTCACCATTCAATCACATCTCACCTACTGAGTAAATACAGGATGTCCATAAAGTTTGTGTGCAATTTAAAATTTACATAAACATATGGTAAAACCAAGCTTCCATGTAACCCAAACATAGTCCTATTCTTGACACATATCACATGGCTTCTCCTATTTTCTCTACATCTTAATAAGCATGATATTTACAATGTGAGATGCCTCTAAAAGGTATTTCAACCAATCCTGTATTTCTTAATTGCCTATAGTATAGAACAGTATAGAATAGCAATCATGAAAAGAACTCTGGAGTGTCCATCTTTCCTTTAAAAATATTGTTTTCATAAATATTCAGTCGCCACCTGTGACATTTGGACAATAAGATGGGGCTAAGAATAAAACTGGTGAAGAAAAACAGGCACAATCTCTGTTCTTATGGAGAATACAAATTAATAACAATAAGCCTAAAATAAATAACTGACTTAATTCCTCTGAAAAAAAAGAAAACATGACTTTATGAAAGTGTTTGCACTACAGGATCAGAAGAGCCCTCTTGAAGAAGTAGTAAACTCAAATACAAAACACGGAGAGGCTACAGAGGCAAAAGGGGGAGAAATGAACGATCCGGGGAGTAAACGGGGGAGGAATGAACAATCCAGGGAGTAGAGACATGCTCACATGTGAAGGTCTGTGGAGAAACAGCATGGTGTGGTCAAGGAATGGAGACGGCTCAGTGTGCTGTGGCGAAAACGGTCACAGCAAGCACAGGACAGTGCCACCCCATGCATACCCAGAGATCTTTAGCCTAATGACAATGGCAACACTGGAAGCATTTTTAAACAGGTAGGATTTTATGGGGCATTATATCAGTTTTAACCTTTGAAAAGGTCAATATTCTACAGTATGTAGAGATGAGGGATGATCTAGAGAAGACGCAGGAGGCTACTGAGGCCCAGGCAGGAAATGATCGCAGTTGGACCAGGCAATAGTTCTCAGCCAGAGAAATAATTGCTCACTCCTTCAGAAAAGTTAAAGATAAGTATATGAACTTCAGCCATCACAATGAGTGGGGAAGCTAAAAGCCTTTATTAGGTGCAAGCCAGTGATGTTAAATGTGCCACAATGCTTAAGATATTCCCCACAAGAAATGAATCTTTCTCCCCAAATGCTAATAGTGCCCCAATTGAGAAAGACTGAAGTAGGGTGATATGGACAGAAATAGAGAAAATTTCATGGAAGTTGGCACTGGCAAAATACATGAGATGAGGAGAAAGAATGCTTAAAATGACTTCTAAAGTTCTGGCTGAAAAAAAAATGAATAGATGCAATTATGAAATTGGGGATCACAATAAAAAGTAATAATTGAGACAATAAAGCACAATTTTATCTTTAAGTATGTTGATTATGAAATGTATTTGAGACATCTGTGTATATATCTTGGGAAAACAGCTGCTAAATATCAATAGATCTGGGTCTCAGGGGAGGGGCCTGGCTTATAGATTTAAAGGTGACTGATAGATGGCAATTGACACTATAGCTGTGGACAAGAATGAATGAGGAAAGAGAGCACAGTGCAGGAAGAAAAGAGGGCTGAGGCAGGAGCGCAAAAGTTCTAATTCCTAAGTGCTTTGTGGGTTGAGATAGCAAGGCTATATGAGAAGGAGCAGATGCGTATCTCAAAAAAGAATAAAAGCTCAACATTGCCTAATGTTATTGAAAAAGAAAAGACTAGCACAATTAAAAATTCATTGTATATTATAACATAGAAGTGGTTGTTGATCTCATTTCTGGGGCTTCCTGTGCACTGATGGTAGAGAAATGCATTTGAGAAGAGTTGAGAGTGAAGAATAGTAGAAAATGGAGCAGAAAATGCAGAACTGGCTCTTTCAAGGATCTGCCGTTGTAAAGCAGAGGAGAGAGCACACAGGATCTGCAGAAGAGCACGTCCAGGTATCTGTCAGTTGGTGTCAAGGCACCCAGACATACTTAGTGTCTCAGAAGAGCAGGAATCAATTTCTGCTGCTCTCTCCTGGTTCTGCAGGATGACTGGGCAGCTGGTTCTGGGAGTGTCTCACCTGTTTGCAGTTAACACGGCCTTCTCTTCAGTGTCTGGTTAAGAAGCAGATGCGTCTCCTTGCATTTGATTCTCAGGTCAATCTCCTCAAACACTATTTCTTTGAGTCTAAAATGTAGGAACACTACAGAAACTCTTGATGAAAGAGGAAAAAAACAAAGCACACAGCAGATAAGGTTCATACCAGCTCTAATATTGAGCTAGGCACAAATTGGCAGTTTCTTTTGAGTTTTAATTAACTCTATTAGGATATGATTTTTGTGCAATAAACAAGACTCAAGGTATACAATTTCATGAGTTTTGACGAACTTATAGCCACTAAACCACCAAGATAATCAAGATATGCATTTCCTTCTGTGTCTTCAAATTTCCTGTGTTCGTTGGTCCGTGTAACCCTTCACTTTCCTCAAATAAGCTATGATCTATTACTACCACTGGAAATAGTTCGCATTCTTTCAAATAGGTGGAATGATTTATTATACAGACTTCTGGGTCTGGATGTTTTCTATCAATTATTTTGCTTCATTAATTTGTTTCATTTTATTGCTAAGTAATGTCCCATCATATGGAGAACCATGCTGTGTTTATCCATTCACAAGTCATTGGCATTTGAGTTATTTCTATTTTGAAGATATCATGAATAAAATAGCTATACAAATTAGTGAAGACAGGTTTATGTATGAACATACATTTTTATTGTCTTTTAGGACAAACCTATAACTTGGATGACTTGGTTTCATTGTAAGTATTTAACATTTTTAAAAATTTTCCGAATATTATAGGGCACAAATGTTTTCATTACATGAATTTCTTTTATCCAGTTTGAGTCAACATTATAAGTATGCCCTCACCCAGATAGTGTGCATTGTGCTGTTAGGTGTAAATTTAACTATCCCTTTCCCCCTCCTCACACCTACTTACTTTCTAGTGAGTTTTGCTACCAAATGTGCACATGAGTGTTGACCAATTAGTAACTGTCCAGCACATTTCCGCTCTGTGGAAGTGTGTAGGAGTTACAGCTGTGCCATATCTTCACCACCACTTACTATGTTGGTATTCTTGTGTGTAGGGACATTTCATTGCAGCTCGAATGTGCATTTTCCCAAAGACAAGGATGTTGACTATCTTTTTTGTGTGATTATTGGCCAATCACACTTTAGTGATGTGTTTACCAAAATTTTTGCCTATTTTTATTAGGCTGTTTGCCTTACTATTGAGTTATAGAAATCTGTGGGGTTTTTTTTTAATTCAAGACAAAAGACAAGTATGAATTTTCTATTTTATGTCTTTTAAAAAGCAAAAATTATAATTTTGTTAGATTGACTTATCTTTTTTGACTTCTATAAATCATATTTTTGTGTTTTTTTTTATTAAATAATAGCTGTATACATTAATGCAAACATGGGGTATAGTGTAGTGTTTTCATATACAATTTGAAATATTATATTTTTGTGTCTTTTTTTTTGAGACAGAGCCTCAAGCTGTCCCCCTGGGTAGAGTGCCGTGGCATTACAGCTCACAGCAACCTCCAACTCTTGGGCTCAAGCGAGTCTCTTGCCTCAGCCTCCCAAGTAGCTGGGACCACAGGCGCCCACCA
>CAUYTI010091993.1:0-21445 GCA_963575145.1 Galago senegalensis | reverse complement strand
TGCCTCCGCCTCCCAAGTAGCTGGGACCACAGGCTCCCGCAACAACGCCTGGCTATTATTTGGTTGCAGCCATTCTTGTTGTTTGGTGGGTCCGGGCTGGGGATTTGAACCCGCCACCTTAGGTGTACGTGGCTGGCGCCTTGGCTGGTTGAGCTATAGGCGCCGAGCCTTTTGCATTTTTCTATGAAGTGTCTGTTCATATCCGTTGCCCATTTTTCTACTTGGCCTTAGTTATTTGCACATTCTGTTTAGTAAGGAGATTATCCGTCTGTAATATGAGTTGCAATATATTCTCCAGTTCTTCATTTGTTCTTCAAATTCGCTTAGGATTTTATTGTCTCACTGTGGGATTTTTTTTCCTTTGGTTGAGGTTTTTGTTTGTTTTACCAAGTAGAGGTTTAACTTTTTTTTGGTATATAATCAAATTGGTCTCTCTTAGGGCTTCTAGACTTTGTACAATTTTCCAACGTTTTTACTTACTTCTTAAACAGATTTATTTTATATATTTAACTCCCTAACCCATTTGGAATTTTTGGAACTGTTCCAGGTGTGCAGAGTGAGCTTCGGGCCTCCCTTCCCTTTTTCCAGACAGTCACCCAGTTGTCTCAGTATGGAAACATTTTAACAGTTCAGGGAAAACCACACATTTCTGCCAACCAGATCCAGCCCCATAGGCTGCTATCTTAAAACCTCATGCTCTGGGTGGCACCTGTGGCTCAAAGGAGTAGGGCACTGGCCCCATATGCCAGAGGTGGTGGGTTCAAACCCAGCCCCAGCCAAAAAAAAAAGAAAAAAACCCTCATGCTCAGATAGGCATGAAATGCACTTCCACTGGGAAAGGGGGCAAGGGGGAAGGGCAGCTGACCCACTCTTACGATGATTTGCAATGACCTTTCTGGTGTCCCTGTTGAACAACAGCCACAAAAAGAAACATGGCCCTTCCCTAGGCTGAGTTACCCTTGCCATGGGATTAAGGGCCTGCTAAAGTCAGCAGTTAAGGATTTCATTTGCTTGACAAGAGACAAGCCAGGCAATCGCTTCAAGGTGGAAGCACAAAGACAGTACCTCCGCAACGGAGCTGCTCCAAGGATTGAGGTCAGGAATTCCTAGCAGGGCTATGTCCTGGTCTTCTTTCCCTCCAGGTATCTCTAAGTGTCCCTGAAAGTTCACTATTTGGCATTGCAACTCCCAGAAATACCGAATGGTCACTTCTAGTTCATTCATCGCTTCTTCCCCATAGATGTTCTCATGTAACCTGACCCCTCCTCACTGACTGTGGGGAGAAGATCCAAGAACAGCCAAACCCAGAGAGAGCTGCTTAGACTTTTAGCAGCTCCCATGTTCCCATGACTTGTTCTAAGTCCGACATTTAAGGGCAGTCCCTAAGTCGCTCACTGCTGAGGCCTCTGCATGCCGCTGGTCAGCTGAGAAACCGAGCACACAGTGAGCCCTTTCCTCTCAAGCCCAGTCACCATAACAACTGCCACCCATTACCAAGTGCCCCTCAGCAGACCCTGAGCCCAGCATGCACACAGCTCATCTTGTTCCATCCCCCCCACCAACTCAGTGGGTAGATGCTGTCATCACATCTTACTGAGAAGGCTGGACTAGTCCAGCCGAGACTACAGGAGATGGTGGTGCTAGGCAGGCAGGCTTATATCAGAGCCCATGTGTCTCAGACATGGTCCCGTGCATCTCTTAGGTCAGTGCTGTGATTTAATATCATGACATTCCCTTCACCTCTCCCTGCTCCTGGTTCAGGCCCTGGAAGGAGGAAGAAACCTGGGAGTCTCCAGCAATCAATAGATACTCAGCCTTCTACAAATTAGTGTCCTCAGCTGCCTATCTAAAAAATTAACTTTCCATTGAATCTATGCCCTCCCTGAGCAGACTGGGGTACAGCCAGTGTCTAAGCTTCCTTCATTCAAACCAGTCCCAATCAATACAATGCAGCCATGAGAATTAACGATCCACAGCTCCACACAGCAACAGGGACACCTCCCACGGGCACAGCAGCAGCAAGCCAGAGAGGCCAGACAGAAGAGACGGCATCCTGCACGTGCACACGCCATCCGTCCTTCATTACATACAGTGCAGAGGCCAGCAACACTGTCTGTACTGCCAGATGCCGGGATGCTGGAGGCTGGCCAGGGTGGACACTGACCAGAGGGACCCAAAGGCTTCCTGGGCGCTGACAGTGCCGACCGATTGGTTTCTCAGTGTGGGTGAGAGTTAAACAGATGTGCTCAGTTTGCGAAAATTCTCTGAAGCAGACACTTAGGTATTCTTTTCTGTAATGTGCATTATACTTCAATAAATGTTTACAAATGTTATCTCAACAGAAAAATGCTGATTCCTCCAAAGACAAGGGGTCCGCCTGTATCTCTTAATTCCAAGCATTGTCCTAGAGTGGGCACAACCCAACCTTTTCTGTGCCTTTCTACTGCTATCTTGCCAGGTTCATTATGTTAGATTTCCTTGAAATTCTAATGCTGGTCTGCAGTTCAGTTGTGTGTGTGTGTGTGTGTGTGTGTGTGTGTCTGCTCTTGGCTCTGAGGCTCTGAGAGGAGTTCCAGAAATATCCATTACAAATTGAAGCCAAAATGAGGAATCTGGAATGTTAGGACAACAGCAGGACACTCTGCATGGAAAGAAATGAAGGCAAACACACCTTTGAAGACAGGTGTCCAACAACCTCTGCTTCCTTGCTGGGAATCCAAAGGTCAAGACTATGCCCTTCCCTCAGGCGGGGGCTTTATAATAAGTAGATTCCACACAAGTGAGGAGGAGCCCCCACTCCCAGTTCTTACTCCAGACCCAGGTGAGCTCTTAACACCTTTATTGGGACGGCCCCCCTGCACAGCCGGGACATGGGGTTCGCAGACACACAGTCAACACCAGGGACCCTGAAGCCAGCCCACCACAGAGGCAGAGCTCATCACAGAGAAGGGAAGTCCCCACTGCCTATCACCTGGCCTCACCCCCTTTAAAACTCCAGGCAGGCTG
Source organism: Galago senegalensis (assembly GCA_963575145.1). Taxonomy (NCBI): domain Eukaryota; kingdom Metazoa; phylum Chordata; class Mammalia; order Primates; family Galagidae; genus Galago; species Galago senegalensis. The sequence goes on along the minus strand of CAUYTI010091993.1, from coordinate 18,439 downwards.
ATACAGGAGGCTGTGCCACATGTGGGTTCCAGCTGCTTTTCTAAACCCTGTGGCCTGGCATGCAGCAGGGGAGGAAATTCAAAACAATAATAAAAAGAAAGAAAACTCAAGCTGCTCCCTTGCAGTTTCACTTTCCAGTGTCCCGGATGAGAGGACCACAAAGCTCACAGGCGCTGAGGACGGCTAGGGCCTTGATGCTGGACCTCCCTGTTGAACTCAGGAAAATAGTCCTCGGTCCTATATAACGTGGGCAGCTCATACATCAGGGGTGCTGGGGCAGATGGTTTCTGGAATGACAGAAAACAAGGTGTTTTTTCAGCAATTTGGAGCCACTTATTCTGGGATCCAAGAATTCCAGTTCTAGTTCATCCTTTGGGAAAGTCACACATGTCACCAAAGACTTCAGTGCTTCTCTGGCAGCAGCACTGCCTGTGGCAGCCTAAACCGGCCCCCCAAAGGAATCAAGGCATCAATGTCAGGCTCTCTCCACAAGGGAACACTCTACAGGTGTTAAAAGGAGCTCAGCAGACCTTTCTGTTCTGGCAGAGAAGGGCTGAGAAACCAGGGTGAGGAGGGGGTAGACTTGTGACCGAGAGACCACATACCCACAAGCAGGTGTGTGACAGCTCTGCAGGGCCAGCCTGGCACGGTGGCCATCACTGCTAATGGAAACTGATTTTTCTTTCACTGTGTACCCACCTATGCTGCCTAAAGTTCATGCCATATGCATGCGCTACTCATTCAAAAAACACAACTGAGGCCGGGCATGGTGGCTCACACCTATAATCCCAGAACTCTGGGAGGCAGAGGTGGGTGGATGCCTGAGTTCAGGAGTTCGAGACCAGCCGGAGCAAGGGCAAGATCCTGTTTCTACTAAAAATACAAAAAATTAGCTGGGTGCAGTGCAGTCCCAACTAATTGGGAGGCTAAGACAGGAGGATCACTTGAACCCAGGATTCTGAGGTTGCTGTGGTGTAGTCCCAGCTACTCGGGAGGCTGGAGCAGGAAGATCACTTAAACCCAGGAGTCTGAGGTTGCTGTGAGCTAGGCTGATACCCCAGCACTGTACTTGTGGCAACAGAGTGAGATTCTGTCTCAAAAAAAATAAATAAATAAAAAATAGGGCAGCGCCTGTGGCTCAGTGAGTAGGGCACCAGTCCCATATACAGAGGGTAGTGGGTTCAAACCCAGCCCCGGCCAAACTGCAACACAAAAACAGCCAGGCATTGTGGCAGGTGCCTGTAGTCCCAGCTATTCAGGAGGCTGAGGCAAGAGAATAGCCTAAGCCCAAGAGCTGGAGGTTGCTGTGAACTACGATGCCACAATACTCTACCCAGAGGGCAATAAAGTAAGACTCTGTCTCTATTTAAAAAAATAAATTAAAAAAAAATTGCTTCCTCATTTCTGTACAGATTTGTGTTGAAGGGAGGCTGAGGCGGCTCGGCGCCTGTGGCTCAAGCGGCTAAGGCGCCAGCCACATACACCTAAGATGGCGGGTTCGAATCCCTAGCCTGGGCCCACCAAACAACAATGATGGCTGCAACCAAAAAATGGCCAGGCTTTGTGGCGGGCACCTGTGGTCCCAGCTACTTGGGAGGCAGAGGCAGGAGACTTGCTTGAGCCCAGGAGTTGGAGGTTGCTGTGAGCTGTGATGCCATGGCACTCTACCCAGGGGGATGGCTTGAGGCTCCGTCTCAAAAAAAAAAAAAAAAAAAAAGAAGGGAGGCTGGGGAAAGGAGATTTCCTATTAAGACCCCCTACAACCTGGGGAGGCAGGACCTTACAGGTTACTGTGCATGTTGAGGAAAAAATCAGCTGAGGACCACCTCAAATAGCGGCTGTCAAACTTGGTCATGCGTTGGAATCTCCTGGGAATTTTATCAAATATTTAAGCCTGGGCCCCACACTGCAGTCTATGTCACTGGCCAGGGAGTGAGTGTTTTAGAGCCACCAGGTGATTCTCTCCTAGACACCAGGCCCAGGTCACTTGCACCCTCGGAGGCCATGCTGCAAGCTTTAACCCTAAAAGCAGCAGGGGCCTCTGAAGCTATTCACTGGGAGGGTGTGTGTGAGAGAGATTAGGCATGTGTGTTAGGGAAAACCATAGAGGAAAGGCCCCCGAGGGATGAGGCTTTTGCAAGTGTGCCCTAATGGTTCAAGTGGCTGGACTAAGGGGAAGGAAAGAACGGATTCCAACATCTGAGCTCCAAAGTCCCTGACTTTCTACCACTCTGAGCCCTCTCTCTGTTGTAGATGGGAACTATCAAAGGATTTTATTTTTATTATTGTTTTTGTTTTTTTGCAGTTTTTGGCCAGGCCTGGGTTTGAACCCGCCACCTCCAGCATATAGGGCCCACATCCTACTCTTTTGAGACACAGGCACCACCCAGGATTTTAAATAAGATAGGACGACACACCCAGGTGTCTAGACAGCAATCAACCTGTGTCACCACTTCCATGTCTGGAAAACCAGGACAAGGGTATTCACCTTGGCCAAGGGTCAGCCTCACAGAAGGCAAACAACATTCTGCCTAGTCGACCCTCAGTTGGCCACTCTGGGCTCAGCCTGCCCAGGGCGGGGTGGGGGGTGGGGTTTGACTCAGGAGAGGAGGCCTATCCCTACCTGTCTCCTCTTCTCCCAGCACCTTCCCCAGTGGCCTCCTGCCCCTGAGGATCAGTGGGAATGAGTTCTCCTGACAGCACGACAATCTGTCTACAGCCAGATGGGTGCGGGTTGGAGATAACCCACAATCTCACCCTCTTTCTCCAAAGAACTGTCCATCATGATATCCAGAAAACATGACATTCAGGTGAACAATAACAGTACCCAGCCAGACCACTTTTTTTTGTTGTTGTTGCAGTTTGGCTGGGGCCAGGGCTTGAACCCCCTACCCTCAGCATATGCGGCCACAGCCCTACTCCCTGAGCCACAGGCTCCGCCCAAGGACACACCTCTTATCTTGACATGTGACTTGGAGGCCAAAAAGCATTTTGTGGTGCTGAAAAGACATGTCCTTTCTTCTCCTGACCCTCAGGATGCAGGCAAGGGTCAGAGACCAGGCCAGGCCAGAGAAAGTGTCCTGGCCCAGCCAGGTGGCCTCTCCTCGGTCAGCTGGGCCTTACCTGACCCACTACTTTTTGAAATGGTTCTATCATCAGGGATGGAGCTTCTGTATCCTCCCTTAAGGAGACAGATACTGTAAACAAAAGAAAATCAACATATAACAAGGAGCCAAGGACTCATAAAAGGCCCCAGCAGCTTCAGATGTGATTGTGTCCTTAGGTCCAAGGACATCTAACACAAGAAACTCGCAGTCATGGCATCCTTCCTTGTGGCAGGAGGGAAACATCATTCCTGCACAAGAAATGCCGGGGATGAAGGGGCTGCAGGGAGAGGCAAGCTCTGCTGGTGTCAGGACAGATGTCACGGTAGATGATTAAACAGCTGTTTCCCCCGTATTCAGAAAGGAGCTTGATCACCAGGCGCCAGCAGGAGCTCTCCAAGACCAAGCCACCCCAAACAAGAGGAACCCTGCCTGGAGAGGGAGATGAAAGGCTTCAGAGGCTGGTGTGGCCCCATGGTGACCAGGACAAGTCCCCTGACATCTCTGAGGACACGTGGGAGAAATGGGGGTGATTTGAAGCTGTCCAGAGCACTGGACAGTGACCCCTTCAGCCCAAAAGGTGGTCTTGGAGAGGGGTGAGCACTGTTCTACCCTGCCTACTTCCTCTTTGGGTTCTGGAATCTTGATTTTTTTTTGATGGGTTTCTTGTACTCTGCTCCCCATCCCAGCAGCCCCTCCCCAGCCCACAGGGATTAGTCGAGGGCAAGCACGTGACATGAGAGGGGCCAATAACAAGCAGCCATGGGGCTCTCACTTTGGGAACCAGCACGAACTGTGCCCCCAGGTTCCTGTGACCACAGACCCAGGCCAAGGGCCACTTCTGCCACCAACTGGGGGCCTCCTGAGAGTGAAGCCCATGTAGAGAGAAGCAGAGTTGGAAGATGGGGCAAGACTCAGTTCCGAAAACATCATTCCATCGCCAGTATCCAAGTTGCCCAGGATTACTGTTGCTTGCACTTAAGCATCCTGGCTAAGGCAAATAATAAACCCATAGTGGGGCAGCTCACAGGTGGGTCGCCAGGTGAGGCTGATGGGTGAGGCTGAAAATAGGCCAATGGCCCAGATGTTGCCAGAGTGCAGACACCTCACCCATGGGTGAGCAGGACCCCAACCCAGGAGGCCAGGCACCCAATCGCTACCATGCCAGCATGCCACAGAAACCCACTTTCTCTTGGATTCTCAGGGGGACCTGTATGATGAGGAGTCAGCCCTTATCTCAGAGGTCAGGGGACCATGGAGCTGGGCCCACTGAGCCCAGCCTCAGCCCATGGCTCCACAGTGCTCCATGGGGACAGAGCAGCAAACCCAAACGCTACGGGTCTCACCTACAGTATGCCCTTAAGGATCTCAAATGGGACTGCAGAGCTTTCCAACTCCCACCCCTCAACCTCTGACTTATAAGGACAGTCCCATCTGGGCTAGGCCAGGTAAGCAAGGAGCATCCCACCCTCTGGGCTCTAGTTCCCCATCCCCACCTCCCAGTCTACAGGCAAGAATGTTCTCTGGGCTGGGATAGGCTAGGTCAAGACTCGGAAACCTGACACTCATGGTCCAGGGCACTGCCATCCTGGACACCCAAGTTCCCAAACCTTCAGCCCACAGGCCAGACATATGTGTGCTTGGTCAGTTTCATGATTTTGTAAAAATACAATTAACTGCAAACATGCAGAAATCAGATTTGCTGCAAAAACCAGACTGCCAGTTTCCACTAGAAAATGGGATCATCTGGTAGTTCCAGGCCTACAGTCCCTCGTGGCCCAAGGTGGCTGAGTGGAGGAGCAGTGGCCCCTGAAACCTTTCCATTCCTGTGACCTGCTGCTTCTGGCAGATGCCTCAGACTTGGCCCCCTGCTCTCTGCACCACTGTTTCTGCTCCATTTCTGACAAAGACCCCAAATGGCTATGACAGCACATGACAAGGCGAATCCTCAGGCCCTCAGTGGCCTCAAGTCTCTCCTCTGTACCTGCACTCAGTTCACTATCTGCTTTAAAGCCAGCTGCCTCCTCAGGGCCTTTGTTTGCCCTGGGCTACTCTCCCACACCTGTTTTTAGACAGTTTCACACCTCCTCTTAAGTCCTAGTCCATCTTTGTGTCTTGCTCTTGAGATGCCCTAATCGTACATCCCTGACCCTAGACTGATTTCTGCCAGGCCAGGGTCAGCAATTTTATCTGTTAAGAACCAAACAGCAAATAGTTAAGGTTTTCAAAACCACATGATCTCTGTCAAAACCACTCAACTCTGCCCTTGGAGCACAAAAGCAGCCATAGGCAATATTCAAACAAAAGGCATGGCTATGTTCCAATAAAACTTTATTAACAAAAACAGTGGCAGGCCAGATTTGGCCCCCAAATTGTGGTTTGCCTCTGAACTAAATCTGTCATCCCAAATCGAACAGGGATTACACACCCTTCCCTGTATCTCCCATACAAGTGGGCACTGAGTGGCAGGTTCCAGACATGGGGTGCCAGATGCAGGGCCAGGCCTGCCTTGCAGTTTACCCTCAGCCCTGAGGTTTTGTGGGGTTTTTTTGCCCTTTTTTTTTTTTGGCAGATTTTGGCTAGGACTGGGTTTGAACCTGCCACCTCTGACATATGGAGCCAGTGCCCTACTCCTTTGAGCCATAGGTGCTACCCTCAGCCCTGAGTTTTATGTGTCTGCCTGGCTTGGGTAGTCACTGCAGCCCTGGTCTGTCCTGGCTCACACAGAACAGGCAGGAGGTACAGCATCCTCCACTCCAAAGGGAGAAGCAGGTCACACAGAAGCCTTCCTCACAGCTGAGATCTGAGGCGCCATGAGGTCAGCCTCAGTCTCCCCTCCCCAGCTTGCTCACAGCCCCACTGGGGCATGGGTTAACCTCTGGGATGCTGAGGGTCCAGGCTGACCATGTGTAGGAGCTCAGATGCTGACTGCCTGCCTAGGTCACCCGGGACTCCTAGTGCCAGGGAGCCTGGGAGAGGTCACTCTCAAGGCCTAGTTCATCCTTGTGATTCCCTCTTGGAAAGCCCTATTTGCACATTCCTGACCCTACACTGATTTCAGCTCAGGCTAGGGTCAGCAACTTTATCAGTGAAAGTGATGATTACACCTACTACGCACCAGGTTACATTATCTCTAACCCTCACAGCACTCTTTTAAGGTACAGCTTCTCATCATCCTCCCACACCTTACTTTCCTCCTCTACAAAATGGGGATAATACCGTCAACCTCACTGACTCTGCCTAGAGCACAGCAGTAATGCTAGAGGTATTGCAGCCACTTTGGGACCACGAGGACAAAAGCCAAATGCCAAGGAGGGCAGAGCAGTAGCCAGGAGCATCTTGGGTCCCTGATTACTTCCTCGAGAAGCCCCATTGGCTCAACTGGCTCCCTGAGGACTTCTTGTCACATGAGGGAAACGCGAGAACAGAACTTGGTTAAACCATTCTATTCAGGATTCTAGTATGTGGTCAGACACAATCCAGCTGACCCGTGCTACTGTTATGCTCACTGTCCCTCCATCTAATAGTGAGTGACCTAAGTGGGCAGAGCCAAGACTAGAGTCTGGGGTTTAGGTACCGAAGTGGAAGAACCTCCAAAAGAAGTGAAAACTGCCAGTTGCATAAGCAAGCAGATACGGAGAAAATACTCAAAATCTTTCCAAAAACTCAAAAAGAACTCCAGATAAGTTTGTAGTATGTCTCCCTCCAGGAGCTGGAGCTACCTGCCCCTCTCCTCCCTGGAGTAGGGGCCACACCAAAACACTCACTTCCAAAGAGCAGTGAATGGAAGGGGGGACGTCACTGTACATGGAGAAACTGGCACACCTACCCCAGCCAGGTGGTCAAGTTCAGCATCCTCAGGGATGAGTCATGTTGAAGAATGTGCCCTTCCGTGATGTGATGAGAAAGGACTTTTCACCTCACAGTCTTCCAACCACAAAACCCACGGCTCCAGTCGAACCACAAGAAAAAACATCAGACGAGTCCTAATTAAAGGATATAGGTCAGGCTCATGGCTCACACCTAGAATCCCAGCACTTTGGAAGGCTGAAGCAGGAGGCTCACTTGAGGCCAGGAGTTTGGAACCAGCCTGGGTAACACAGTGAGACCCTGATCACTATAAAAACTTTTAGAATGAGCCAGGTGGCTAGGCGCTGTAACTCAGTGGTTAGAGAGCTGGCCCTGCTCACCAGTGGTGGTGAGTCCAAACCTGGCCTGGGACTAGTTAACAAAAAAATTAGCCAGTTGGTAGTGCATGCCTATAGTCCCAGCTACTCCGGAGGCTGAGGCAGGAGGATCACTCAAGCCCAGGAGTCCAAGGCTGTGATCAGGCCACTGTACTCCTACCTGGGTGACAGAGACTCTGTCTCTAGAAGAAAAAATTTTTAAAGGATGTTGTTCAGGGCAGTACCTGTGGCTCAAAGGAGTAGGGTGCCAGCCCCATATACCAGAGGTGGCAGGTTTAAACCCAGCCCTGGCCAAAAACTGCAAAAAAAAAAAAAAAGATATTGAGGATATTGTTCAAACTACCAAACTACTAACCAATATTTCTCAAAACTGCCAAGATCATTATGAATAATGAAAGTCTGAGAAACTGGCATAAATCAGAGGTGGCAAAGGAGACGTAATGAAAATACAATGTGGTGCCATGGATGCAATCCTGGAACAGAGAAGGACATTAGTGAAATCCCAATAAACGGTGGCATTTAGTCGGTAACGTATCACTGTTGGTGCCTTAGCTGTGACTACGCACCATAGTTGTAGGTTAACAAAAGGAGAAACTAGGCCCGGCTTGGGAGGCCAAGGTGGGTGAAGGAATTCAAGACCAGCCTGAGCAAGAGCAAGACCCCGTCTCTACTAAAAATAGAAAAACTAGCTGGGCATTGTGGTGGGCACCTGTAGTCCCAGCTACTCAGGAAGCGGAGACAAGAGGATCACTTAAGCCTGAGAGTTGGAGACTGCTATGAGCATAACAGACACTCTACCCAGGGTGACAGAGTGAGACTCTGTCTCAAAAAAAAAAAAAAAAAAAAAAATAACAGCACTCTACCCGGGGCAACAGAGTAAGACGCTGTCTCAAAAAAAAAAACAAACAAAAAACAAAAAAACCAGGAGAAACTGGGAGAGGAAAGGTGATTCTCTGTGCTATCATATCAACTTTGCTCTAAAGTTTTAAAAATTATTAAAGAAAAAGCAAACAGAAGAAATAGGCCAGTCCAACTCCTCAAACCAAGCCACAACCTCTCTCAGTTCAACCACAGTGACCACATATCGGGCACTTCCGGAGCGCCAGCTCCTGGAGGGCCCTGTTATGTCATGTTCATCCTTACCACTGCCGAGAGAGGCAAATATTAGTGATCCCATTTTGCAAAAGAGGACACTGAGGCTCGGAGAGTCCCTTGGCCACAATTACCCAGCAGGGAACTGGCAGCACTGGATTCTATCCCAGGCCTGCCAGGCTGTAGCATCTGTGCTGCCCCAGCACCAAGCCAGCTCCCTGGAGCTGCGTGGGGCTGGGGTGAGCCTTCAGTCGGGAACCAGGATGTCCCTTCAGCATCTGCTTTCTAATCTCGGGACCCTCAGGAGTTGCCCCTTCTAACCTATTCAGATCACAAGCTGGTGATCTTTGGTCAGCATCTGGTTCACCAACAAATGTACCACTTAGCTGCCAACACTAAAGAACCAGTGCATTCAAATAAATATTAAGGCCTGTCTCTCCTGTACTGCTGAGCTGCCTGGCCACCGTGGGTCTATGTTCTTGCAGGCACAGCAAGCTGGCCTCACCAGACAGGGCGCGTGCTGTCCCACTCACTGCTGTCCTGCCTGGCCTCTGGGACCTGTGGGCTCTGTGGGCGTCTGGCCTGACCATGGCTCCAGATTGACAGCACTCAGAGAAGACTCCACAGGGCTGTCAAGGATGCTAGATGGAAAAGGCCTTTGCTTCCAGCACCAGGCCCCATAGTGTAGGGACTGCTGGTCTGGGGCCACCAGTGAGCTCCTCCCTCCCCCTGTATCCTCCAATGCTCATAAGATCTGTAAGACAGGAACTGTGACAAAATCACTCAGTAGATGAGAAAGCAGGTTCAGAGAGAACAGGGCCAGGTTACGTGCCCAGCGTCACAGTTGGTAGGTTGAGCGGGGGTTCAATCAGAGCTCTTCTGAGCTCTTGGCACCAGCCTCTGCCATGGTCAGCCCACAAGGCCGTCCCCTTGGCTCCTGGCCTCCTGTCTCTGTCCTGGCTCAGGGCTTTCTGTACCGCAGGTCACGCCTAGTTGGCCTGCCTACATTTCTGCTCCAGGGTCCCACGTGTCCCAGAGTGCTCCTATGGCTTGAAAAGAACCCCTCCCCTTTTCCTGCAAGCAGCCCCTGCGTGTCCAATCCTGCCTATGGGCTGGGTTGGGCTGGCCGACTTCACACAGCCTGCAGAGCTTGCTGGCCCCTTCCTGTTAGGAGCCACCTGCCTAGCCCAGCCCCTGCACCAGCCCCTGCACCAGCCCCAGCTGGCCCAGTGACCACAGTAGCTGGTGGAAGTGGGAGGTCCACTGGGGCCCTGGGGCCCTGTGGACAGGGCTGAGGGCTCTAGGAGTGGGCCACCAGTGCCCAGAGTGACCCTAGCAGCAGAGACAAGCTGGTGCATCTCATTAAGGTGATGCTGACCCTAAGGAGCAACTCTGAAAGTTTCCTGAATCCCCAGGGATTTTGCTTAGCTGAAGAAAAAGCGTTAACATGGAAACCAGAAGAGGAGGAGCCCCTGAAGTTCTACTGAGATGCTGGCTACTAAATGCAAGCTCACACCTCGGGACGGCTAGGTGGGGGGAGTCGGTGTCACAGCACTTTCCAGAACTAGGTCTCCCTGGGGGCCCAGCTCCTGACCCAGAGTCTGATCTCCCTGACTTTGGCCAGCAGATGCTGCTGTCCATGTTCCAGGTCCCTTACTCCCCGTCCCTCCCCTTCCCTATCTCCTGGAGTCCTAATTCCTCCTTCAATCAATGGTTTGTGCCAACATCATCACATTTGAGCAGCAAGGCATCCAGGCTTTGCTTCCTGTCGTGGCAACTGACACTGTAGTCCTCTGAGCACTGCCTGTTCACAGACAGCATATACAAGCTTTTAACTGAGCACCTGTTATGTTCCAGAGACTCTATCTGCATAGGTGTCACAAAGCCCTTTTACAGATGAGGAAACTGAGGCTTTCAGTCATTGAGTGACTCACTGCAGACCCACCTGCTGTCTTATCTCACCAGACAGAACCTCCATCAAGCCAGCTTGGCCAAACCAGAAAACTGGGGGTCACTCTAGACTCCACTCAGCCCTCACATCCAGCCTGTCTTCAAGGCCATCTGCTAATCCCTCCCAAAGATTATTTATTGAACGAAATGCCATTTTACTTTCAAAGTGAATTTCAAGCTTCTCTAAATCAGATCTGGCACCCTAAGTAGTAATGATGTGTGGAGGTGGGAAGCAGCTGCCCCTTTTACAGGGACACGTGCTGCCTCCCAGCCCAAGTCCCTCATTTCTGGCATCTGCCTGGCCCCCCAGAGCTGGAGCTGTCGACCCCAGACCCACACAATCCAGCCTGTTGCTTCCCCTTGCTCACAGTTGTCAACCCAGGGCATCTTCTGCTCATGGACCTCACGGGGTCTGTCCTGGCTCAGGACATGGGCGCCTGCCACTCCCTCCAGGCTTTCCCACCAGGCCTTCTGCTGCTGGTTCTTTCTCATGGAGCGGGTCTCAGCTCAGAGTCTGTCCTGGCTCAAGAAATCTGCACCTGCCGCTCCCGCCAGGCTTTCCCACCAGGCCTTCTGCTGCTGGTTCTTTCTCATGGTGCGGGTCTCAGCTTGGGAGTCTTTCCTGACCCCTAATTCATCTGGGCACTTTCCCCCCATCATTGCACCGCTGTGGAATGTTTGCCTCTTTCCTTGGCTGCTGCCCATCCTGTCTCTCCACCAATCAGAGCTCCATGGGGACAGGGACAGTGTCTGCCTTCAAGGCCATAGCTCAACATAGCCAGAGCCTGACCCAGGAGACACTCAGGAAATGGGCAAAATGAGCCTCGGAGAATCAGATCACTGCCTTGAGGCAGAGCAGGGAGGGCCTGGGGACTGGTCTGTCACCAAATCAGGGCCCAGGAGCCCAAGAGCAGCAGGACGCTGCAGGGCCTGTTCCAGGGTCACCAGGTGGTTCAGGATTCTTCCCTGCCCTAGGCAGGTCTGTGACCTGCTGTCGGAGACACATTAAGAATAAAGCACATGGCTCGGCACCTATAGCTCAACCGGCTAAGGCACCAGCCACGTACACCTAAGGTGGCGGGTTCGAATCCCCAGCCTGGACCCGCCAAACAACAACGACGGCTGCAACCAAAAAATAGCCGGGCGTTGTGGCGGGCGCCTGTTGTCCCAGCTACTTGGGAGGCGGAGGCAAGAGACTCGCTTGAGCCCAGGAGTTGGAGGTTGCTGTGAGCTGTAATGCCACGGCACTCTACCCAAGGGGACAGCTTGAGGCTCTGTCTCAGAAAAAAAAAAAAAAGAATAAAGCACATGCTGAAAGCAAAGTGCATCCCTGGATAGAATCCTGGGGCAGAAAGTGGACATTGGAGGAAAATCTGGTGAGATCCAAATAAAGTCTAGAGTTTAGTTAATAGTAATGCTCCTCTGTTGGCGTCTTAGTTTGGACAACTGTCTGGGATGCAGTAAGATGGCGACAGTGAGGGAACTGGCACTGAGGAAGGGCATATGGGAACTCTACCCTGTCTGCAAGTTTTCTGTTCATGCAATATTTTTCAAAATACAAAAGGATATTTTAAAATAAGACACATATGGGCTCAGCGCCTATAGCTCAACCGGCTAAGGCGCCAGCCACATACACCTAAGGTGGCGGGTTCGTATCCCCAGCCTGGACCCGCCAAACAACAATGACGGCTGCAACCAAAAAATGGCCGGGCGTTGTGGCGGGCGCCTGTGGTCCCAGCTACTTGGGAGGCTGAGGCAGGAGACTCGCTTAAGCCCAGGAGTTAGAGGTTGCTGTGAGTGTGATGCCACGGCACTCTACCCAGGGGGACAGCTTGAGGCTCTGTCAAAAAAAAAAAAAAAAAAAGACACATACGGGGTGGCGCCTGTGGCTCAGTGAGTAGGGCGCTGGCTCCATATACCGAGGGTGGCGGGTTCAAACCGGGCCCCGGCCAAACTGCAGCAAAAAATAGCCAGGCGTTGTGGCAGACGCCTGTAGTCCCAGCTACTCAGGAGGCTGAGACAAGAGAATCACCTAAGCCCAGGAGTTGGAGGTTGCTGTGAGCTGTGATGCCACAGCGTTCTAGCAAGGACAATAAAGTGAGACTTTATCTTCAAAAAAAAAAGGCACATATGGCTCAGCACCCATAGCACAGTGGTTATGGCACTGGCCACATACACTGGGGCTGGCAGGTTCGAACCCTGCCCGGGCCTGCTAAACAACAATGACAACTACAAAAAAACCAGCCAGGTAGGTGGCGCCTGTGGCTCAGTGGGTAGGGTGCGGCCCCATATACCAAGGGTGGTGGGTTGGAACCAGGCCCTGGCCAAATTGCAACAACAACAACAACAAAATAGCCAGGTGTTGTGGCAGGCACCTGTAGTCCCAGCTACTTGGGAGACTAAGGCAAGAGAATCACTTAAGCCTCAGAATTGGAGGTTGCTATGAGCTGTGATGCTACGGCACTCTACCAAGGGTGACATAGTGAGACTGTGTCAAAATAAATAAATAAAATAGGCACATAGAAGGCAGCATACACAAAGTGGCAGAGGAACGCCACCAATAACAAGCACTAGTAAATAAACTCATTATCATCATCAGTAAATGGCAGCTAAGTCTCACATTATCTCGATGACAGCTCACTACAGTCCTACGCTGGCTCTGTGACCGGTCATCTCATTTTACAGATATGGAAACCAAGTCTTTTTTTTCGAGTCAGAGTGTTACTCTGTCAACCTCAGTAGAGTGCTGTGGGGTCATAGTTCACAGCCACCTCAAACTCTGAGGCTTGAGCAATGCTCTTGTCTCAGCCTCCTGAGTAGTGGGGACTACAGACACCTGCCGCAACACTCAGCTAGTTTTCTATTTTTAGTACAGATGGGGTCTCAGTCTTGCTCAGGCTGGTCTTGAACTCCTGAGCTCAAGCAACCCACCCCCCTCGGCCTCCCAGAGTGCCTAGATTACAGGCATGAGCTGCCACGCCCAGCCCCAGAAACCAAGGCTTGACAAGGTTTAGATACTCAACGTGTGACACTCATATGACAGGTGGAGCCAGCCCCACGAGATGCATCCTGTACAGTCACACAGGCCCTGTGCTTGGGCACTGCTCTCTCTGTTGTCCCTGTTTCGAAATTCTTAACAACTTTTTTTCAAAGGGACCTCACACTGTCTCCTGGATTTCCAACTGGAATCTGTGTGCCCTGGGGTAGGTTCTCCACCCTCTGCTATAACTCAGAAGGGTCACTTGTGGAAGACACCACAGATGAAACCAAGGCACTAAACAAAAGTCAGTGCTTCTAGCTGAGCAAATACCTTAGGGTAAGCGGTGGAGGCAGGGATGGTGGGGGACTTGGGGGGCTCATCAGCAGCTGGATTCAGCATAGAGCAGGGAGAGGATGAGTCCTTCCTAGCCCAGGGGGACAGACCAGCTGGCCACACCCAGTGGTTCTAGGGCCTCCCTGTCAAACTGAGAGTCTCCACCTCCGCAGGGAGATGGCATCACGAACAGATGCCTGCAGTTGGCGTCTGACCTGAGGTCAGGGTCCCCTTAGACCACATCAACAACTGGCCAAGGTCCGGCAGCTGGCTGCGGTCACATGAGGGTTACTCACGTCTCACTTCAGTGCTGAATTCTCAATAGAATCCTCAGGGAGCTTTTGTTGGCTGGCCTGGAAGGCAGTTGGCTCCACGATAGTGTTGAAAATAGTACCAGGGGCAGCACCTGTGGCTCAAAGGAGTAAGGTGCTGGCCCCATATGCCGGAGGTGGAGAGTTCAAACCCAGCCCCAATATTAAAAAAAAATAATAAAATACAATAAATAAAGGAAATAGCACCAGTTAGCTCTAGGAAGCAATGAGCAAGCGCAGTCTACCATTTTGTCAGGTTCCATAGAGGACGCTCCAAAGAGCAGACGGTGCCTAATGTGGGCAGCTGTTATCTACGAAATTAAGTAAACAAGCCGTTCGGGCAGTGATTTTCAACCAGTATGCCATGGCACACTGGGGTGCCAAGAGAGGATCTTAGGTGTGCCTCGAAAATTTTTAAAGAGCTTTAAATAAATTACTTTCGAAAGAAATTCAAAGCACAGGAAGTATATTATTATTTTTTACTTTTTTTTTTTGATCAACATAATTTACATGAGCCATGAAAGTTTAACTACAGGTTCAAATGTGTTGTGAGATAAAAAACGCTGAAAAACACTGAACTAGGACAAGGCCGGGGTGCCCACCAGAACCGACAGGCCTGTCGGGAACAGAACAGAGGAGGAAAAACGGAGGGATGAGGAGGAAAAAGAGAGGAACAAAGGGACGAGTCCAGCTGCCCTGCCGAGACTGTGAGGGGTCCGACTGGGGGGAGGGGAAGGGGCCTAGGGGAGGAGACAAGGCTGGGGGCAGGAGTCATCCCAGGGTTCCAGCCCACTATTCCCCCTTAGTCAAAGCAGTACTCTACAAGCACAAAGGACAGTCTCGGAAGATGGCACAGTCTGTTGAGGGGACTCCATTGTGCCTTAGGGGCAGCACTGCACTGTTTTTTCTTTTTTTTTTTTACAGTTTTTGGCTGGGGCTGGGTTTGAACCCACCACCTCCAGCATACGGGGCTGGCGCCCTACTCCTTTGAGCCACAGGCACCACCCTGTTTTTTCATCCAGAACTCCTGGAAACCCCTGGCCTAGATCCTTTACCCAGGACCAAGCCCTGGGGCTCCACAGGTGCCAGCCCTCCAGGGCTGTGGACTGAGAAAGGACGAGGGGCAGAGACCCCAAGCACATACAGCCTCCTCCCTCAGAGCCTGGCCTTCAGGTTTGCTGCTCTGCCAGGCCCACGATGCACTTGCTGTGAGGGGACCTCTCGAGCCTCCCCTTTCCTGTACAACCTCCTCCTGCCTCATAGTGAGGACTATGGATGTCTCCAGCTGTGAACCCAACTACGCCCCTCCCCGGCAAGTCTCTACCTTCAAACATATCCAGACACTCAATTGACACAGCAACCTGTGTGAATCTCCAGGGACTTGGCCTGAGTGAAAAAGTCAGTCCCCAAAGACTACAGACTGTGTGATTCCACCCATGGAACATTTTTGAAATGGCACAATTTTAGAAATGTGGGGCAGATCAGCCAGGGGCTGGGCAGGTTCGGGAGGGCAGGGAAGCTGATGGTGGGCTATAAAGAATGGCCCAACGGGGCCACAGACCCTGCAGTCTCCTGACTGTGGTGGTGATGACATGAGCCTACCTGAAGTCGTGTAAGACAGGTACAATCTTGGGCAGGCACGGCTGCTCAGACCCACAACCCCAGCTACTTGGGAGGCCAAGGTGGGAGGTCACTTGAGGCTGTGTGAACTATGAACAGGACACTGCACTCCAGCCTGGGTGACAGAGAGAGATTCTTTCTCTAACTCATAAAATGTCAGCTCTCACCTATAATCCTAGCACTCTGGGAGGCCAAGGCAGGTGACTTGCTTGTGCTCAGGATTTCAAGACCAGCCTGGTTGGAGGAAGACCTTGTCTCTCTTAAAAATAGGAAAAAACTAGCTGGGCATTGTGGCAGGCCCCAGCTACTCAGGAGACTGAGGCAAGATCGCTTGAGACTGAGCGGTTGCTGTGAGCTATGATGTCACGGCACATTACCCACAATGACAGAATGAGACGATATCTAAAAAACAAACAAACAAAATAAAAATTAATAAAAGAATTGAGGGCAAACATATGGGACTTAAAGCACACAAGTCAAACTGGGAGGCTCTGAATAAGATCAGGGGCCTCCATCCTTGTTAACATCTCAGCTGTGACACTGCTCTATAGTGCCATGAGCTGTCACCACTGGAGACAAGTGGGTAAAGCACACAAGGGATCTCTCTGCATCATTTCTCATAAGCATATATGAATCTAGGGCTTCCTCAATAGAAAAATTAAACGTGCACACACATGCTGAGTTGGCCACACCTCCCCACCTCCCCCAGCCACCTTCTCCAAGGCCAGCCCAGTGGCTCTGACGCCCTCACCCTCACCCTGCACATGTGATGTCCTCCACATGCAGCAGAGAGTTCCACGGAGATGCAGGGCAGAACAGGGCTCACACCCTCCAGGCTGAGGCCACTGACCCCAGGCCCTTGCTCCCTGGTACCCAGGCACCTGTATGCTCCGTTTCTCACTTCTGCCAGGGTGCCAGCTACCTGTGCTCTCAGGTCACCTTCTCAGGGAGGCCCTCCTGATCCTGTCCTGCTCCCCAGCTACCCCAGACCTCCCCTTCTTTGCTATTCTCTAACCCCCTTCCCCCTGCCCAGGCATATCACAGTCACACTATCAGGTGTCCTCAAACTACGGCCTGCGGGCCACATGCAGCCCACCTAGGACATTTATCCGGCCCACTGGGTGTTTTGCCACCGCTGCCTGTCTTGCCTAGCAGCTGACTCATCCTGGGGCCCACAGTCTGGCCCTCCAATGGTATGAGGAACAGTGAACTGTCCCCCTGTTTAAAAAGTTTGAGGACCCTCGCATTAGATGGTCATTACATTAGGGCATCAGCTGCAGGATGCCCCTCACAACCCCTCACATTCCAAGGATCTGAAATAACATCTGGCTCAAACAGGGGTTCAAGCAAAGCAGAGCTGGCCCTTGGTAAGCACAGCTTCCACATCTCTGAATTCTGCATCCATAGATTCAACCAAATAAGCAAATCAAAAATATCTGAGGAAAGAAATGATCGTTACATCTGTACTGAATGTGTACAGACTTTTTATAGTCATCACTCTCTAAAAAATATACTCTGACACCTATTTAAGTAGCATTTACACTGTATTAAGTATTATAAGTAACCTAGAAATGATTTAAAGTATATACAGGAGGTGGGCACAGCGGCTTACACCTATAGTCCCAGCATTCTGGGAGACTAAGGTGGGAGGATCACTTGAGCCCAGCAATTCTAGGCTGCAGTGAGCTATAATCCTGCCAATGCTCTCCAGCCTGGGCAACAGAGCAAGAAAGACCCTGTCTCATAAAAAAAGTATACAGGAGGCTGTATGTACATTATATGCTTTTAAAACATAATTTAATACTGGGGACTCAAGCATCCATGGATTTTGTTGCCTGTGAGGAGCTCTAGAACTAATCTCCAAGAACCCAGGGATGAATGGTATTAACTTGAATGAATGAATGAATGAATGAATGAAGGGGGAGTGAAGATTTGGGATTGAAGGAGTTAAGGCTGGCCCAGGGGCTGGGGTCTTACATGTGGCATCTCCTAGAGTGGCCAAAAAGGCATAAGAGAGGGGGGGGGGATAAATGCAGGAGGGGGATGGCTGGGGCGGCCTCCAGGTAGCACCACTGGGGTGTGGTCTCCCATCTCAGGAGCCCAAGGGGCAGCTGAGCCGCCCACGCTTGTCTGTACCACCAACACTCAAAATAACCAGAAATGGGGAATCTGGCAGGAGTTAAATCACTTCTGGAGGCCCAGAGGCCAAGCCTCAGGGGACTCCTGCCATCTGCCCACTCCCTCTGGGGCTCAGGCTGTTCCTGGGAATGAGGGTGGAGTGAAGGTCAGAGTCACAGAGGACCTCAGATTTGCACTTTGACATCTCCAATGCCCCTGACAGAGCAGCCAGCACTGACAGCTGAGTCTCTTCATCTAGCACAGTAAACTGTGTCCCACTTCCAATGTCCCAACTTTGTCCCATCTCTCCAATGGCAAGGGACCCCTTTCTGACCATGTGACTTTGGCCAAATTACTAACCTCTCTGTGCCTCTGTTTTCTCATCTGGAAATCAGGGCTAATAATAGCTCTACCCCATAGACTGTTATGCCCACATAACCGCAAAGTGCTTAGAAAACAGTGCTCAATGAATTACTGGCTAATTTCATTATTACGGCCCCCAAATTCATATTCTTCCTAAATGCTGTCATTAGCTTGTAAATAACCCAAGTGTACAGTCTTATAATGTTGCATTTTTAATTTCAAAACATGAACATTGGCTCTGTGCCTGTGGCTCAAGTGGCTAAGGCGCCAGCCATGTACACCCAAGGTGGCGGGTTCGAATCCAGCCCGGGCCTGCCAAACAACAACAGCTGCAACCAAAAAATAGCTGGGTATTGTGGCAGGTGCCTGTGGTCCCAGCTA